>PVIY010052462.1:0-15182 GCA_004026745.1 Myrmecophaga tridactyla
TAGGCATGGACAATGACTGCAATAAACCATGATGTATTGTCAACTGAAACCAATAACTGATGGTTATAGTGATTTTCTTACATCGGCCAGCCTGTTCTTCTGTCATTTTCTTCTTCTGCCATTTTCTTCAAATGACTAAGTTATTGGTGAGAAACACTGCTCTGAGCTTCCCATTACAGTTCATTAATCATGGTAGAGCACTATTCTAGGAATCAGAACATGCCACCTCTCATTCCACCCATTCCGCCCATTCCATCCATTGCAGGGTCCTTCTCTTCTTCAGGAATTTCTGTGACTACAACTGCTGCTGTAGTTAACAGAGAGGCCACCCCAGTAGCATCCAATAAAGCAGTTCTTAGAACCTTAGTTGGATCAATAATTCCTTTTTGTACCATATTCACAAAATCTCCAAGAATAGCATTATAGCCAATTTCTGAGGAATTTTGCATGATTTTCTCAACTATCAAGGAACCTTCAACACCTGCATTCTTAGCAACGGTCATCGCAGGAATTTTGAGTGTTCTTTTAATAATTTCTATACCAATTTTCTGATCTTCATTATTTGGAGTTCATGAGTCCAAGGCTGGAATGCATCGAAGCAGAGCACAACCACCTCCCAGAACAATGCCTTCTTCAACAGCAGCTCGTGTAGCATTGAGCGCATCTGTAACTCTTTGTCTTTCTTTTCATTCACTTCCACATCACTTGTTCCACCAACCTTGAGCACAGCTACTCCATCTGAAAGTTTTGCTAGATTTTTCATTTAATTTTTCCTTTTCACATTCGCTAGTTGTGACATCTAACTGCTCAATGATTTCTTGAATACGTTTTTCAATTTGAGTCTTGTCACCTTTTCCTTTCAAGAGCATGGCATCATTTTTGGTCACTATGACCTCTCCAACATTTCCCAAATCATGAGGCTGAACATCTTCAAGGTTTAGGGTGAACCCCTCTTCTCCAAACTGCACCCCCAGTAGCAACAGCCATGTCTTTGAGCTGGTTCTTTCCATTATCACCAAAACCTGGAGCTTTCACTGCTACAACCTGAAGACCAACTTTCAGCCTATTCAACACCAGAGTACTTAGAGCTCTCCATCCACATCTTCAGCAATTATGACTAAAGGCTTAAGGTAGGCACTGGCTATTTCAAGAGCAGGTACAATGGACTGGACACTAGAAATTTTCTTTTCACTCAACAGGACATAGGCATCCTGCAATTCACATTTCTGACCTTTTGATGTATTAATGAAGTATGGAGAAATATAACCCCGATCAAACTTCATGCCTTCAATAATTTCTAATTCATCATTCAATGTTTTTCCATCCTTTACTGTGATGACACCCTTTCTTCCAACCTTTCTCATTGCATCAGAAATGATGTTACCAATTTCCTTGTCTCTGGTTGCAGAAATTGTGGCAACCTGAGCAACTTCTTCAGGGGTTGTCACAGGTTTTGACTGCTTTTTCAGTTCAGCAATTACAGCATCAACAGCTAACATCACACCTCTCCTGATTTCTACTGGATTAGCACCTTTGCTAATCTTCTCAAAGTCTTCCTTGGCAATAGAGCGTAACTGTACAGTAGCAGTGGTGGTACCATTCCCAGCCCCTTCGTTTGTGTTACTGGCAACATCTTGAACAAGTTTAGCACCAATAGGTTTATATTTATCCCTCAAGTCAATTGACTTTGCAACGGTCACACCATCTTTTGTTACTCTGGGACTTCCCCAACTCTGTTCAATAATCACTGTTCTTCCCTTTGGCCCCACAGTAACGGCTACAGCATCGGCTGAAAGGTCTACACCTTGAAGCATTAAGGCTCGGGCATCTGCGCCGAATTTTACATCTTTGGCATAAGCCCGAGTGAGATGAGGAGCCAATGTCCTGGACACTGGCCTTATCTGGCGAAGGACTGCGGGTAATCGAAGCATTTTTGCGGGGCAGCGGCCGGGCGTGCAGACGGAGAGGCAGGCCGTCAGCGGCGAGTGAGGGACAGAGTGCCCTTTTTAAGTTTTTGAATGGACTTCCAAAACTCACTTCAAAGAGCCCAGTGTTCCCCAACCCTGCACTAAAACTACAGCAACTACTTGGGAGTTCTTAAGCTCATCATATTGGATTAGTACAGATGCTTTTACAAATGCTGTTCTCTTTTTATAACATCTTCCCTTCTTCACAGTCAGTGTAGAGATTAAGAGTTTGGATTCTGAAGTACAACTATCAGAGGCTGAATGCTTACTCCATTATTTACTGGCACTGTAAACTTACGCAAGTAATTTGACTTATGTGCCTCAGTTTCCCTATCCATAAAATCAGGATAGTAATATCTACCTCAAAGAGTTTCCATAAGGACTCAAAGCAGAAATTGAATTTAGAACAGGGCCTGACACACGTAAGTGACTACTATTATGGCTCATTCTTCAAAGCATCATTTAGGAAAGAAGCATCAATGACTTCCAGACTGCAGCCCACCTGAGTCCACTTATGCACCTTCCTGCTCTGCTCCCAAGGTATTTCTTGCATACGTCTGTCACAACAATCACTGAACAACAAGCATTTTGAGTGCTGGTATCTGTGTTCAGATTGCCCCATAAAAACCATGGCTGTCTTGAAGGCAGAAGCACCTAGCCAGTCCAGGACAGCAGAATCCCAGGACTTCAGCAGACCTAGACTTGTGACATTTCCTGCACTCCACCTTCTCCCCCTGCCTTAGTGGTGGGTGGCCACCACTGTGCAGGCCAGAATGCTGGTGGTAGCTGAGGCTAACAACACTCAAAACCCAAGTTCCTATAGTAAGTATTAGTGCTGATAAGTCCAGGTCTCTGATCAGAAACCACGTGGCCTCCAAGTAAGTAAGGATTCATTGAAATAACAGCGAGGTAATTGGGACCTTTGTTAAACTTGTTCCTTATGGACATCACCCCCATCCCCCATTCAGGAAGTTTTCACCTGCTTAGAATCCCTATTCATCTGTCCTACAGATAAAATCTTATACAATCCCTCATTGCCCAAACATAATCAAACAGCCAGAGATACCTGTATTTCCATTCAGAGGACAGCTAAAGGAAAAAGGTAATCACCACTGATGAGATGTTAACTAGATACCCTGCAGGTGCACTTCTGTTACCACACTGAATTCCCAAAGCAGCCTTTCCCCATAATACCATAAGAGAAAACTGAGGCTCAGAGTTGACCCAGTTGGCTGGTAAAGAATAAACCTATTTCTGCTGACTCCAAGGGACCACTCTCATGACCCTAACTGTCCTCACTGCCTTCACAGCTAGGTCGCTTACAAAACCCTCTCTTTTGATTCAGAGCATTTATGCTTTGACCTTCACTGCTTTCGGTACATTTTATTTCTTCCCAACAAGCTTTAAAAAAAAAAAAAAAAAACTACTTGTGGGAAACATGGTTCTGCTTGAGAGCTACCCCTTTCTAGCAAAGTCAAGTGTTTATTCTATAAAATACTCCCAAACTTTAGTCCTTGATGAAGACTAAACAGATGAGTAACAACTAAGATAAAAAGCCTCCCACAAAGAATTTCCAGTTTAGTAAAGGTTAGGCTCAAACAGAATGAGTTATGTGGGTCAACTGCCCTGTAAATTCTGTAACTACATCCACACACTGCCTTCAGAGGACAGAACACAGCTGCTAAATGGAGCAAATGTCAATTTTAATACAGAGCAGATACTCTCACTTCTGTGCTGGCCTGAGAAACAAAGAATAAAGTTACCTTTTTTATAAGTCCCATCCACTCCTTTGCCCATTTTATCCTTGCTGCTAACATCTCCTTCCATGTAGGGGAAGACTCTGGCCTGGTGGGTCCACAGGTAGTCATTAGACCCAAAGAAGAGTACAGGGAACTCGCCCACATCATGTCTCATCTTATCAATGTTGGATGGTACAGCTCGAGGATGGCAGATCTCAGCTGGCCACCACCTGAGAAAAGTGAAAACAGGAGGGAAAAACTCTAGAAGGCTGAAAAGCACCAAGAAACTAACCTTCTTAGAACAGAAATAAGGAATAGCAATGTTTGTCCATGTTAAATTCCAACCTAGGGCAGTCTTACAATCTAACTAGAGCACAAAAGTGACGAAAGTCTATAAACGGCTGCAAGCAACCACATGCATACATGTGCACACTCCCTTTGTTTTGGTTATTCTACTTCATGGAATTTACTAAAGAAAATAGAGATACAAAGATTTATGGTCATAATGTTCACTGAAGCATTATCTCTAAGGATGAATACCTGGAAGCAATCTATAAGCACAACATTAAGGGAAAGATCAAGGTAACCATGGTACACTGTAAAATGAAATACAATTTGGCCTTTAAAAATATGAAACTTTCAGAAACTATTAGTACCATGGGGAAATGACATCAAGAAATGTCAAAAGAAAAATCAGGTAAATTACCACGGCCACTTTAGGAAAACCTAGCTATTTTACTCTTTTTCACTCTGGAAAAGCTCTTGAGCATATATACCATGAAAGATTTATAAACCGTGCACAGCCATTAGGAAGAAGATAAAAGATCACAACTCCACTGGGGCTAGGAGAATGGATAAACAACACTGTATGAAAGTATAAGGAACCACTGTAGAGCAGTCAATTAGGAATGATCTAGAGCACAGCACCAAGTGCAATGCCTCACAGGGACGTAATAGTGATATAATAGGGAATGAAAAAAGCAAGTTGCAGAAAAAGAAATGAATAATAATTCCTTAATATACAGTTCTAAAGCAGACAGAACATAATATACATGTAGTTAACCTATAGAACAAGGAAAAGGAACGATAAGCACAAAGTGCAGTATAGCGATTACCTCTTGGAGACAGGAGACAATGCATTCAGGCAGGGGCACAAAGGGCATTTGAAAAGAGCCTATAGTGCTCTATTTCTTTAACTGGGAGGTATATACACAAGGGTTTCTTATGTTATTCTTTACAATTATGCATGTCACATATATACTTGTGTATTCCATACTCAACAAAAATAAGCTTAAAAAGAAAAAGGAAGATACAAAAATTGGATATAAACTATGAGGTAGATTATTTTGGGGGTTAGGGGTGTATTGGCATGTGTCTAACTGGAATATGCCAAAATGTTAACAATGCATATTCCTAGTTTTGTGGGATTATGGGTAATTTGGTTTTGTTAATGTACTTTCTACAGTCAATGTGCATTATTCTATACTTGCAAACCAAAAAGTTAGTTTTTTTCCTTTTATAAGGAAAAATTAAATCCGGCTAAGGGGGACCTTGCCAAATAAGGAAGATGGTTTTAAAAAAGTTAAGCACTGTACTCAGGAGATCCCAAGAAAGAGAGGATGATAAAAGGAATGAGTGTCATTCTCCATTAAGGCTACTCACCTGTATCGTCCAACTTTTACCCAAACAATTTCCCTGTAGTGTGGCTTTTTGCCTGCTTTACAATCATTGCAATACCAGTTTCCTTCAGGGATATCAATGTTCAGGCATTCACGATGAAAAGCAGCAGGGCAAGAATCACAGCACAGAAGGCTGCCTCCTATGGGAATCAAAAAACCATAACCACGAGGCTGCATACAGGAACTCAGCTCAAACAGTTTTTGCTCAGCTCCTAACCAATTATATATCTGCTGGTCAAGGGCTTAGTAATTCAATTAGTTATCCAGAGAGACTTTTCTATGAGTACTCCCTCTCCAATACCCTGAAACCCTATAGATAATAAGCATGAGACTATATTGGCAAAATTAGGTCAGTGGAATGAGAT
The DNA here is from genome assembly GCA_004026745.1 of Myrmecophaga tridactyla. NCBI lineage: Eukaryota > Metazoa > Chordata > Mammalia > Pilosa > Myrmecophagidae > Myrmecophaga > Myrmecophaga tridactyla. The sequence goes on from PVIY010052462.1 coordinate 5,751, forward strand.
CAGAAGATCTCATTTATAAGATTAAACTTATAAAAATCACATGTATATTTACATACACACATTTTCTTCCCTTTCCCTAAAAGATAACACACTAAATAGACTACCAATGACCCATAATGACCACAGTATAAAGGGCACAAGTTTTAATTTATGTCACATTTAAGTTTGAATTACAGCTCTAAGATGGCATGGCTTTGGGAAATTCCCTTTCCTTGCTGAGCTACAATTTCCTGATGTAAGGTCTTTTCTACAATGAACAATAATCACAATCTGTCTGAAGACTAAACTAGCTCATAAATTACCTAGTAGTGTCTGACACATGAGTAGTGTCAACATAAGTTAAGTTCCTTCTCCCTTTTTACATTAACTCTTCAGGATTATTCTGCAGGTTTCAGTCAGATAGTTGTGTTGCAGAGAAAAGGAACTTTAGGTAAGGAGGATTTATAGTTAAGGGAACCAGTTTATGCCCTATTCATCTTATGCCAGAAATGAGCATACTTCAAACCTGCCAGAATCTCAACAGGTATCCAGAGCTAGTGAGTAGAGTAAATCCTTAGCAAGGTACACATACCAAGTTTATCTTGTTCTCACTGTATCTGTCACTTCTACCTTTTAAGATCTTACTAAAAATTTACTTTTGAGATACCTTCTTTAAACAATTTTATCCATGGTAAATCTAGAGCAAGCTCTAAAAATGAGTTGGGGTTTAACTTATCTTGTTGGGATACAGTGAATGCTGAAGACTCAACAGAGAAGTCCCTTTTATCTATATAGTATACTAGAGCTCAGATAAAGGGTAATTTCACTTGGAAAAATCTGAGGCTAAAAGCTAAATTTGAAGAACACTGACAAAGTGTTCTATGTCTCTATGCTTCGAAACTCATAGTAGAAATTCACACTTAGTTATTCTTGTGATTTTATGGATAAGTCAACCTCTCAACATAAGAGTGACAAAGAGTCACATACTGCTTTCTACAACATTTCCATCTGTACTGAGTCAACTGCTGACAATCAGTAGACAGCATAGTTTGCCTACTCAACCTTGGTAGAAAAATCTTCTTTTACTAAGACGGTCTTTATGACACATTAGAAACATTACAAATACAAAGAAGCATTTGAATCAGGTCTTAAAATAAAGATATAACATGAAAGGAAAGGCCAAGGGTCAGAGCTGAGGAGAAATAGTGGCAAGCATATCAGTTTTATGGGGAAGGATATAATGGGACATGAGCTTAGAGAGAACATAAGGAAATAAATCAATGGGATTTGTTTGGGTAGGTGTATGGAAGATAGAAATAAGAGTCTGCCTGGAGGAAGGAAAGGGGATGTATAGGAGGAAAGCCAGGCAGACACAATAGGGAAAAACATTAGCTATAAAAAGAATACAAGAGATGAGATATTAACATGTGGTGCAAAAGAGAAAGGGAAAAATACTTCAACCTACTGCTGAAATCTAGGGCCTGAATTACTTTCAATTCCTAATACTGTAAATAACTACTTTTGGTTCTCTTCTTTTACATGAGCAGAAAAATGTCCTAAAACTCTATTCTTTCCCTGGATAATAATTGTTCCAGGACAATATTATATGGTGGGTCTAGCAATTCTCAGGCTTTCTAGTCTCAGAACTAATTCACACTCTTGAAAATCAATGAGAAGCCCACAGAGCTTTGGTTCATGTGGATTATATATATACTGACATTCATCAAACAGAAATTAAACAAGAAATTTTAAAAGCATTTATTAATTGTTAGAGGAGAATAAACCCATTATATGTTAACATAAGCAACATTTTAAAATAAAAAACAACTATATTTTCAAATAAATTAGTGAAATAACCTCACTGTGCTATATTTTGTAAACAATTTTAATTGATTTCATTGCAATGATTTCTGGTTGAAGTATATGAAGAAAATCTGACTATACACAGATTTATAGTTGGAAAAGGTTTTAGAAGAAAATCAAAGTAAAAGTTGAAGAAAGGCTTTGAAAGCAGGCTTTGAAAGCAGTCATAGAATTAAAATGTTAGAAAAACAAACAGGACAAGCAATTTATAACCTACTTTTATTTTCTCAGATTATTAAATAAGCACTCACACTGTGTTAGGCCTTAAATCACATCTTTTCTTTTAATTTACATTATAACATGCCAGTGTGGTAACAGGTAGAGTCCTTATTTTACAAATGGCCCAACCAAGGCTTGGAGGGGTAAAGCAACGTGCCCAAGGAGATAAGCCAGAATTCAAACTTCGGTTTTCAGATTTCAAATGCAATGCTCATTCTATTACACATGTTAACTGCTTATAATTAGTCCCTCAGAATATTCGTATCCAGCCAAGTTTCCACTTAATTACATAGTGAATAAGGAGATACCCTCAACATGAAGGAAGCCATGGAAATTGCTTATCCAAACTACTAATCAACAAGATTCAGTGAATGTGAAGATGAATATTAAGCCGGTAAGAGAACTGATACTATCTTCTACACCAGAGGTAGTGGAATAACGTCCACACAATTTTAGAACAAGAACATGTAACCTAAACATTTTATAGCAAACCAAATGTACATTATCTTGGATAGCTGGTAAATGACCAATAGCCTCAAGCAGAGAATACAGAACCTTTGTAGATTTTTCTTAAAAGTTCAACAAACCAAGAGAAACATGAAATAAGGAATTAAGGACTATACACATAATGGTTAACAGCTTGGTGAAGACTACTAAACATAACTAGCAACATAACATCCCTGAACACAACTAGCAAAAGTTAGACTGTGAGGGGGGATAAGGAGAGAAAGAGGGAAGAAAAAAACGTATGAGTACTAATATGACTCTTTACTCTGAAGGAAAAGAATGATTTTAAATTGAAAAAAAAGATTAAGATACAAAATTTATTCTCCCCCAATGGATAGGACCTTTTAGGAACTAGTATCTTTTACAGTAAGGTAATATTTAACTGAAGCTCATCCATTCCTTCACTTTTAATGTGGTTTTTCCCTTTAAATTCAGGTGAAATTGAAAAGAACAATTATATTATGATCACATTTTCTAGAACTGTTCCTATCCAGATGACTACCCATTTTATCTGCTTATATGCATAGGCACTTAGAGTAATACTACCTAATATTCACAATGGCTATTTCTGATGGTAGGATTTGGAGTGATTTTTTTTTTTCCCTTTCACTGTATTGCTTCAATTGTTTATCATTTTAATAAAAATCAAGTCATAGTTCAAAATAAAAATAAAACCTCTCTTTATTGGGGAACAAAGCTTCAAGAGTCTTGCTATATCATCATTAACTCAGAACAACACTTCTTAATATTTCTTTGAGTACCAATAGGAAATGGTATTGAAATACTATTGTCAATTCCTTTTCAGACTACTCATAGAGGAAGAAATCATGTCTTACCTTCTGAGCACACAAAACACCAGCTAACATTAACATGCTCATGGTTTCGGCAGCCCCGACGAGGGGTAAAGTGATTAGGGCAGATGATACTATTAGATGCAAGAATCTTTGACCCAGCAGCTAAGCAAAAATCATTGGCATGATATGCCACAGGGCAGCGGACACAGCGCATGAGTCGACCTAAAAATGTGAGAAATAGGAAAACCAGGGAGAGGTAAAGAGAAAAAACAAAAACTATGAGATTAAGCATAAAAACAATATGGGTCAAAGAGTTTATAATATTGGCACATAGAGGGAAAACTACTATTGCATGCTAATGAGCTATGTTTAACAGGAAGACATCAACAGTACCACAGCAATACCAGGAGTATATAATGAGGGTGGGGGCAAGAGTTAAGGGGAGGCCTGGATTTTCTATTAGGTGAGGGTGTGTTTATCAGTTATTTTTACCTTGGGAGCAATGAAAATTGTCTAAAATTGAGTGCTGATGATTATGCCACTAAGCAAGGATAATATGATATATAGACTGTTGACTTTGGACACTATACATGATGCAAAATGGATGGAGGTGAATGAAGGATACACTGACTGAGAAGCAGAATGGCGAACTGTGGTGTATATACACATTATCAAGTCTCCAGTATCTTACAGTAGCTAGAAGTAAAAACCCAAAATTGTGGAACTGCAACCCATACCAAACTCTGAAATCTGTTCTACAACTAATTGTTTGCTGTACTTTGAAAATTTATTGCTTTTTTGTGTATATGTTATTTTTCACAAAAAAGTCAATTGTGATGATAAAAAAATATTTATTCCTTCTAGCCTCCTATATTCTGGAACAGCCAGAAGGAAAAATATGAGAGGATGGTATAGTAGCCCATGACAAACTCTGAGATCTGTCCTGTAACTACTTGTTGAAGAATGCTTTGAAAACCACTGCTTTTTTCTTTCTTTGGTTTGTGATATATGTCATATTATACAATAAAAAAAGTTAAAGAAAAAAAATGGGGAAAAAAAAAGAATGAAGCCAATTGGGTTGGGACTAAGGTAAATTAGAATACAGGGGTAAGAATGACATTGTCTATTTTAGAACTTTACCCATTCCATGAGACCAAAGGAAGAGACGTTGATTTTATCCAGAACATAAATTTTCTGTAGCATATAATCTCACAATCTGTCTGGATAGATCATTTAAACAACCCAAAACATGGAGCCCAGAATGGGAATGAGGTGGTGGTTTGTAATTCTGTATTAGCTTAATGCAATGCCTGGATACATCCCAGAGTATGCTGAGGAGATAATTAAAAAGCATTGGCAAAGTCCCTTGAGGGATGGGAGAAAAAATATGGAACTATTAAATTTATGACTGGAGAAACCCCTGATACTGTCTCAAACATTAGGGACTCCCAAGTCAAAAAGCCAAGCCCTTGATCTTGACATCTGAGCTGGAGAAGTTTATTAATGTAGCAGAGCTTAGCCTACCTAGAGATTTGCCTAAGAGTTACTTCCAGAGAATCTCTTTCGTTGCTAAGATGTCACTTCTCTTTCTCTCTAAGGCCAACTCCACAAGTAAAATCATTACCCTCTACTCTACACAGGATACGATACCCAGGGGTGACCATTTCTCTGACAACTTGGGATATAACTCCCAGGGATGACTTTGGCGCTGGCACTGTGAGATTGACAAAGCCCTCCTGACCAACAGGGGGAAAAGAGTTGTACCAAATAAGGTATCGGTGGCTGAGAGAGTTCAAATAGAGTCAATTTGCTATTTAGGAGGCTACTCTCATGTAAACTTCAGCTAGAGATTGCTATTTACCATGGTTTGCCAAACCCCAATGTAAACCATTCCTGCCAACCCTAAAGAACACCTAAGACTTTATCTGAGACTAGGTTCTACGCACTATGATTACTTTCCAGAAACCTACAATCTCCAGATGGGTTCCCAGACCAGATAGGCCTGAAACCCAAACGGACCAGACTCTTCGGAACATCAACTACTTCTATTCCCCTATACCATATTATCAACAGCCCTTTCCAACATGAAAAAGTTAGGGTGGGCATAGTCCAAATACCCCTAAAGATGGGGAAAAAGTTCAAAGAGGAAAGTGGAATTATAACAGAAAAGACAGAATTTAATAAATGAGTATGACTGCTGAATCACTATATTGACATTTCTTTTAATCTCCAGTGTCCTGGAGCAGCTAGAAGGAAAAACCTAAAATTGTGGAACTATAACCATACAAAATTTAATAGTATTGATTTTTCTGAATCAATTCTGAAATCTGTTCTACAACTAAATGTTGCGGTGTGCTTTGAAATGTGTTGATTTTTCTATATATGTTTTTTTCGTTATTAAAAAAATTTTAAACAAACAAAAAAATTCAATATGGATTGTTATTCAAGTCCATTTGCTAGTACTAAGGAAATACCACAAATAGAGGGAACCACTGGGAAAATGGATCTTCAACACAATGAAAGCTTCAGAGGGTAACTATGGGGTAAGTCTCCTGAAGAATCAGATTCCACAACTGTAAAGTGGCCTGCCTCACCAAGGAAAGCTCTACTCACGGCATTACCCTTACTCCCAAGGAAACCTGGAATCAGAAGGATCAGCTACAGAGTAACAGTGGCAGCAGCACCCTCACAAAAGGTCTGGTTTTCTGATTCTCGAAGCTGCCTTAAGGTGAATAAATTTTTCAACTCTTTCCAGATGAAACACTCCCTCTAACACTTTACTACAACATGTAAATGCCATCTAGAGCAGCGATAGAAGGAGGAAGGTAGCTGAATGTGAAACTGCATTGTGATGAATCGTATTAAAATTACTGTATTCAGGACTGATGAGACCACAAGGGCCAGGAAATCAACTTACAAAAGGTATGGTCAATCTGATTAAGAGAAAAATAAATATTATTAAATTTTGTCTGGTCAGTCCCCTATCAGAGAAACGGGGGCTCTTTTGATACATAAGCATTTAACAGTACAGACAAAACATTGGGTTTTAGCAAAATCACTAAGAGACCTTTATCTCTGAACAAAAGGAGCTTTATTTTCATAATGAGGAGAGATTTTAAAACTGGACTTTACCTATACCCACAGACAATTTTGGAAACCTCACCTCTCAACCTAACTATGAAGCAGAAACAAGTTTCCAGGATTGGAATTTTCCATTTAAAAAAATAAAACAAATGAACATAAAACATAAACCTCAAATCTGCACTGATAAACATTTCTGAATGATATTACATCTGACAACCAGAGATTTGAAGACCCATAGGATAACACACTTTCGCCTTCAAATCTAATGGCCCCATACTCCCTTCTACTGCCAACAAAAAAGAAGGTAAGGGTGATTATGAGGAAGAGGATACATAACTATTTAAAACTATCATGTAACCCCAGGGTTCCAGAGAACATGATGTGGAGCTTGCAGTCTATTACTCCCCCTAATCTCTTATATACAATGGTGGCACCCAATCTAACTGACAAAAGCTAGAGAGAGGCTATGAAGAGACATACCAGATTGCATCTGGATGTATCTGTTGCCAATGAAACTGAGGTCCCAGAATTAGGCTGCCTGCATGAGAAGCCCATACCTTTAGATGCAGTAACACTGGCTGGATTAGCAGCATGGCAGGTCATACAGATGTGGAGGGAGCACCGGAAACCCTTGTTCTGCGTGACAGTGGGTGGGTACTTCTGAACACACTCCTCATGGTAAAATTTTCCGCACAAGGGTAGAAGGCACCTTTTAACATCTTCCCCACTCTGCTTACATACAAAACAGGTATGGATTCCTGGGAAAGAGAAAGAAGATAATAAATTAATGACAATTCAATAACTCATCCAATACTGAACTATTAGATGCAAGAAGTATACAGTATTACCTACAAAGCATTCTTGCCAAAAGAGAAAAACTGAACCTGAACTTAATCCGGCCTTTAGATCTAGCTACAAGTTTACAGTAAATATAGGGCAGAGAAAAGTGTTAAATGGATACCTCAAGTATGCTATCAACCAAATCTAGAATGTGGAAAATTCAACAGAACAAACGACCATTGTCTCAACAAACAAAAGTCATAAAACATAGAGTGAGGGAGACCAGTATTGTTGTAGTTTAAGAAAAACTTTAAAAAGTATCAAAAAATACAATGCATGTGTCTCACTTGGACTTTGATTAAAAACAACTATAAAAAGAGGTGACACAAATGGGAAAAATTTGAAAATGGACTTAGTAGTAGATGACACATGGAGTTATTGTATAATTTTGTATATGAGAACTACTGAGAAGCACTGAGTGATAGGGATACACGGAGATCCTTTATATTCTTCTCTCTACTTCTGTGTATGTCTGAAGATACAATAAAAAGGTGAAAAAAAAAAATCCTGCCTCTCTCTGAGAAGCAGCAGAATATAAGAGCAAAGAGCCCAGACTTGAGAGGCAGAGGGATGTGGTCCTGAATTGCGCTTCTGGTACTTGCTCAAAATAGGAGCTCATTCAAATCACCTCAACTCAACTACAAACCCTGACATTACCCAGCTCTGATAATGACTTCAGGAAAATTTTTTTTAATGTATTTGTAAAGAAGCAAATTGGCAGCTATAATTAAACTTTTATTTAGGTTATTATTAACCTACAGTGGTTCACCTACTGTAAGAACACAGGGTGGGCCATAAATAAAAAGAAATGACTCGCTTTTTCTTATTCTGTTCTTTTTACTTAATCTGGGAAATCTCACATTTCTAAGCCTCAAAAAGAATAGCATTTCTTTTTTTTTGTTTTCTTTTAACTTTTTTTATTGTATAATATAACATATATACAAACAAAGAAAGAGGAATTAAAAGCACTCTTCAACAAGTAGTTACAGGACAGATCCCAGAGTGTGTCATGGGCTACCATACCAACATCTCAGATTTTCCCTTCCAGCTGCTCCAGAACACTGGAGACTAGAAGGAATATATCTTTTTATTATCACTTTTTTTTTCTTTTTTTTGTGAAAAATAACATGTATACAAAAAAAGAAATTCCTCAAAGCACAGCACAACAATTAGTTGTAGAACAAATTTCAAAGTTTGGTAAGGATTATAATTCAACAATTTTAGATTTTTACTTCCAGCTGTTCTAAGATACTGGAGACTAAGAAATATCAATTTAATGATTCAAAAATCATACTTATTTATTAAACCCTACCTTCTCTATACAGCTCCACTATCACCTTTGAGCTTTCTCCCACACTTTAAAGGTATTTGGGTTATGGCCATTCTAACATTTTCATGTTGGAAGGGGCTGTCAATAATATGGAGTAGGGAGATAGAACTAGCTGATGTTCTGGAGAGGATGGGCCCTCTAGTTTCAGGATTTATCTGGTTCAGGGACCCATCTGGAGGTTGTAGGTTTCTGGAAGTTACCCTAGTGCATGGAAACTTTGTAGAATCTTAAATATTGCCCTAGGTGTTCTTTAGGATCAGCTGGAATGGTTTTGGTTAGGGTTTGGCAAGTTATGATAGGTAGCAAGGTCTAACTGAAGTTTGTGTAAGAGTAACCTCTTGACTCTATTCGAACTCTCTCAGCCACTGATACTTTATTAGTTACACTTCTTTTCCCCCTTTTGGTCAGGATGGTGTTGCTGACCTCACAGTGCCAGGGACTCATTCCTGGGAGCTTTCTCCCATGCCACCAGGAAGACTTTCACAAAGAACAGCATTTCTATACCTCACAGCATATACAAAAATTAATTCCAAAATGGATCACAGATTTAAATGTAAGAAGAAAACACAGGAAAACATCTTTTTGACACAGGTTAGGAAAAAAGATTTCTCAGATATGATACTGTGCTGGTTTGAAAGGAAGTATGCCCCCTAAGAAAAGCCATGTTTTTTTGTTTGTTTTTAATAAACTTTTTTTATTAATTAAAAAAATTAACAAAAAAAACATTAAGATATCATTCCATTCTACATATACAATCAGTAATTCTTAATATTATCACATAGTTGCATATTCATCATTTCTTAGAACATTTGCATC
>PVIY010052463.1:0-15181 GCA_004026745.1 Myrmecophaga tridactyla
CTCATTTCTGATTTTGTTTATTTGCATCCTCTCTCTTTTTTTCTTTGTCAGTCTTGCTTTTCTCAAAGAACCAACTTTTCATTTTATTGATTCTTTCTATTGTTTTTTTGTTCTCCTATTCATTTATCTCTGCTTTAATCTTTGTTATTTCTCTTCTTCTATTTGCTTTGGGGTTAGTTTGCTGTTCTTTCTCAAGTTCCTCCAGGCATGCTGTTGAGTCCTCTATTTTTGCTCTTTCTTGTTTTTTAATACATGCATTTAGGGCAAGAAATTTCCCTCTGAGCACAGCCTTTGTCACATCCCATAAGTTCTGATAAGTTTTATTCTCATTTTCATTCATCTTCAACAGTTACTGATTTCTCTAGCAATTTCTTCTTTGACCAGTAGTTATTTAAGAGTGTGTTATTTTATCTCCATATATTTGCAAATGTTCTCTTTCTTTGTTGATTATTGAGATCCAGCTTCAGCCCATTGTGATCAGAGAAAGTGCTTTGAGTAATTTCAATGTTGTTAAATTTATAAAGACCTGTTTTGTGCCCCAACATATGATCTATCCTGGAGAATGTTCCATGAGCACTAGAGAAGAATGTATATCCTTGTGCTTTAGGGTACAATGACCTACATATGTCTGTTAGGTCTAATTCACTTATTAAGTTATTTAACTTCTCTATTTCCTTGTTGATTTACTGTCCAATTGGTTCTATCTATAGAGGAGAGTGGTGTATTGAAGTCTCCTACTATTACTATTGAAACGTCTATCACTTCCTTCAGTTTTGTCAATATCTGTCTCATGTACTTTGGAGCTCCTTGATTGGGAGCATAAACATTTATGATTATTATATCCTCTTGATGAATTGACCCTTTAATTAGTATATAGTGTCCTTCTTTGTCTCTTATGATATCTTTACATTCAAAGTCTATTTTGTGCCTTATTTATATAGGTACTCCTGCTTTTGACAAATTCCTTCACAACTTGTTTGTGAAAACTTAAATGTCTCCCTCAGTTTTGAAGGACAATTTGTCTGGGTACAGAATTCCTTGGCTGGAAGTCTTTCTCTTTCAGGATCTTGAATATATCATACCACTGCCTTCTTAACTCCAGGGTTCTAGTTGAGTAGTCTGAACTCAGTCTTATTTGGTTTCCCTTGTATGTAGTAGATTGTTTTCCTGTTGCTGCTTTCAGGATTTACTGCTTCTCTTCAACATTTGACAGAATGATTAGTATATGTCTTGGGGAAGGCCTATTTGGATTTATTCTGTTTGGAGTTCATTGGGCTTCTTTGACTTGTATATTTATGTACTTTATGAGGGTTGGGAAGTTTTCCCCCATTATATCCTCAACTACTCTTCTTAGCCCTTTACTCCTCTCTTCCCTTCTGGGACACCAATAATTCTTATATTTGTGCACTTTGTTTTGCCTATCATGTCCCTGAGATCCAATTAAAACTTTTCCATCCTTTTTGCCATTTGCTATTTTGACTTCAGCAAAATGGATGATGATTCAGCATCAGCGTGTGAATGTGGGTGCCCAGTGGCCAGGGAGGATGTAACTATGTGGGTGCATAGGTCTGGGGGGCATAACCCTGGTGTGTGCTGGCCTAAGGCACAGGGCCCTTTGTGTGCATGTGTGGAGCTATAGCAGCAGGTCAGCATTATCCCTTTGTGGATTGGGGGCAGATGTGATCTGGCTGTGCAGGTCAGCACTTTCTCAGAGCTGGGAAGTGAGGCTGAGGGCCGTGTGCATGTGCAATTCTAGGACTGCTATAAAGTGCAGTTCCCAGAGCTGAATGATGTGATTGGGGTCCTGTGTACATGCATGGGCCTGGGAGTGCCATAAACTGATGCGCAAAACTCAGGGTGGACAGGGTGAGGCTGTGCAACACTATGGGCAGGGTGGCAGGGATAGCCTGGGTATGGAGATTAGTGCCAACAGCCTTTATGTGCTGGCATCAGTCTTCAGGGAACAGGTAGGGAGAGGCAGTGTTTGGGAGGGGTGCAGGAAATGTGGGTTGGGCTGCACTTGGGGTGAGGATGTGGGGCAGATATGTCCACTGGGGGCCGGTGGGGTGGAGGCACCTGGAGCACAGGGAATGGGAGTGGGCGAGGGGGTTCATGTGCGTGGGATGTGGGGTGAGTAGCCAATCACAGGGCTGTGCTGGTATGGGTAGCGCACCCAGGGAACATGGCCTGGCTTACTTCCTAGTCCCCAGCTCCTGTCCATGCACTCCCACAGGCTCTGTACCTCTGTGCCAGGCTCCAGCTTTCTGCCTCTCAGTTCTTTGGCCTCTGCAACTAGAGCTGCCCTATTTGGTACAAGAGGCTCTACCAGGTCTGCTGCACTCTCAAATCTGCTTCAGTCACCCTCCTATCCCTTCTCTAACTTTTCCATGGAGCAGGGCTAATCTCAAGCTATTCTATTTGGCCATCTTCCCAGAAGTCCACCTCCATAACTTTTTAGCTCCATTAATCCTTGAGCCTTCACCAAATATTCCTACCTTTGGCACAGTCTTTTATATGATTTGGTGCGATTGCTTTGTAAAGGCTTAGATCTTTTCTCTCAAAAGATCTGACCCTATCTACTATCTCAGTCTTGGAGATTTCTCAGACTTTTTGGTGTGCTGATAGCACTGTGTTCTTATCTCTCAGCTTTTGCCTGGAATTGATTTATTTTAGCTTTAATGTTTTTTTCCTGGTATCAGGATAGAAGGAAGATATATGTTTATGCTTAATAAGTCTTATTCTTCCATAAAGTCTTTAAATATAATTATAAATTAGATTTGGATGGTGCTTGTAGTAAGTCATGATATAGACCTCTTGGACACACAGAAAATAATCATTTTTCAAAGAACAACTAATATGCTAAACACAGAAAACACAAATATGTCTTAATTGCCCAGTATTAGGGTTCTGTAAGAATTTTGCCAAAGCTACAGTGATATACATAAAATTTTCATTCTTAAAATACAGATACATACCGCAACAGACTCTAATGCTGAGTTATTTCTGTAGTTCAAATATTGTGTACAAAGACACGTATTTTAATTTCATGGGTCCTTCATACCAAGAAAATTCTTTGAAAGAAAGCATGAAGAGACAAACTAATCAGATAATTGGAGCATGCTACTACCTTTGACAGAGTAGAAAACAGCGAGGTATAGGAAATATGGTTTTACAGTCTATTCCAAATGAGCTCAAGCCTTACTGACATGGTCTATATTGAAACTTGGGAAGTCAGGGTTCTCCAGAGAAATAATACCAATAGGATATATACATGTATGCAAAGATATTTATCATAGGAATTGGCTCATGCAACCGTGGATATTGGCAAATCTAAATTCCTTACGGCATGCCTAGCTGGGAACTTTTGGTGAAAGTGAAGTCTCCATGGCAGAAGCTCATTGGATGAAGAACAGATAAAACGTTCTTTTTTTCTGATTTCTTAAATCCTCAGTTCTGGCCTTAAGATCTCCTACTGAAAACAGATGAAGGGAGTCCCCTCATCACTGAAGGCAATCACCTTTGTTGATTTTAGATGCAATCAGTAGTAGATGTAATCAATTGACTAATGATATAAGTCCATCTACAAAATGACCTCACAGTAAGAATTAGGCCAGTGCTTGCTTGACCAAACAAATGGACAATATAACCTAGCCAAGTTGATTCATGAAATTAACCACCATGGAAAAATATTAATGTCACTATAAAAACCGGCAGAATAATAATAAATTTAGGAGTCAGGAAATATATTTTGATCATGTCTATTCTGGTCAGTTTATCCAAAACATTCAGCTAGCCTAGATGTACTATGAAAAAAAAATCTGAGTAATAAACTTTATTATAGATAGGATTAGCAGTACAGCATATTTTTCATTAAGTAAGCACTCTCCGTGACAAGCTATAAAATTAACTCCAGGCTTAGTTCTACATCTATCCCTCCCTAAGCTCATGGGCTTCACTCAGTTCTGTGGCTCCTCTAACTACTGCAAAAAATGACTTTGGCAGCAAAATATCAATGAAAATTCATAATCATCACAAGAAAAAAATACAAAATCTTATAAGATTTCCATCTTCAATACAAAGAAGAGCATATTGATTCATACATTTAGAGAAACTCTCAATTATATATGGAGAAAAATAGTTATGATCCCCGATGAAGGCAAAAATCAGAAATTACCTCTGATAATTATTCATGCTGGGTAAAAGTCATTATTAGAATGGTCCAATGCATTAAGGATATTTAAACTCCAATTTTTTTAGTTATACAATATAGAAATATGTAGGGTTTTCAACACCATTCTAAATTAAATTATGATTTGTTTTGCCCATTCTATTCTTAATTTTAAAAAGAAACATTTCTCTCAATAAGGTATTCTAACTTAATAAAAAGTACTGATAAAGTGAGAATAAGAGGCTTAATTAAGGCATCAGAATCTGAGCATTCACAAGGCAAGTCAACTTACAACACAACCAAAAGTATTTCACTATATAAACCCTCCTTCAAAGGCTTCAACCCTGCCAAAGAAATGTGTAATAAAATTGTTTTGGGGCCACAGTAAGTGGTTCATTTTTTACTAATGTTAAGCTCTGTAATATGTGAAATGTTTTTTCTGTGTCACTCCATATTAAGAGAAATTATTTAAAATTGAATCCTGTTCATACTGAACTAATGCAAACTAATAAAATATTGAAATTCTTTCCTTCTGTCGTTTCTTATTTGAGGTATCAACCCCCAACATTGTTATTCCCTTCAGAGTCATGGGACAGTGTCTGGCTTACTAACTTCCTGCCTAATGGATCTTGATACACAAATTGGACTTTTTGGGTTTTATTGGCCCCTAAGGGGATTACTGTTGGATTATGTTCGTTTATTCTTTTTCATTCTTTATCTATTATTTACACAGGGAAATATTCCTGTTTTTCTTTCTGAAAATCGTCCATTATTCCTGGCATTAGCAGCAGAATTTTAGTCAGTTTTGTAAATTACCTCTTACTGTACATTTCCAGGCCAATATGCTAGAGAAATTCATGTTGAATGTACTGTAAGTAATGATTTACCCCGTACAGTAATTGAGTCTGACAACGGCGATACCGGATATTGCCATTTTATTTCCTTGCTTAAAATCCTATGAATAATATTTCCCTGCTTGAAGTCACAAGTAGAGAATTTACTCTGGAGCCATCACAACTGTTCTGGAGCAATGCATACAGCTACTGCTGCCACCCCCAGACCTCTAATCTCCTCATTACCCCCTCTGCAGTATGATTCCATAAATGCATAGAGGCTGGTCTCTCTAGACTCAAAGGCACAACCCCAGTGCTTTCTCACTCAAAGGTAAGTTACACTTTGGCATGTTGGTTCAACACTGTCCTGTGCAGGCCACTTTAGGGTGACTGTCTGTACATGCCAGCTGTCTACAAGGCGGGGTACATGCTCCCTTGGGGGGGGGCTATGCAAGAACTTAGATGAGGGATGAAAATATTAGAATTGCTACTTATATTTATTTTAGCTCTTTCTTATTTCTAATATTGTTTAATTTTGCCACATACATAATATGTTATTTTGGAGTACCTGCATATAATTTGTAAATAAATACACTAGTGTCATGTTAGGTGCTTGTTCAAATCCATTTTAGATACAAGGAAAGAGTTACTCACTTTGCGTACTTATAGTCGCATTTCTATTATACTATGTTTGCCAGTTGGGTTTGACCAGGAGTAGCAATTTTACACCATGCCTCCATTTGTACCATTCCCTGAAATTCCCACGAAGGTTCTGTTATTTCCTTCCACTTTATCTATACATTTCTTCTTTTGCTTTTGTTTACTCCCTCCTACTTCAGCCCTATCATTTTGTCTATCAAATCTTTTTTGTTTTATTTCTTCATGAATCATGCATTATTTCTATGTAGCCTTTTCTTGAACAACTCACCAAACATCCAGGTAGTATTGCCTGTTCTAAATTTGTGCTTACCTTAGTTCTACACATTTGTTTTCTCATAGCAGCTCTCAGAGATGCATAGTACTTAAGAGCAAGACCTCTGTTCTAGTTTGTTAGCTGTCGGAATGCAACATACCAGAAACAGAATGGCTTTTAACAAGGGGAATTTAATAAGTCGATAGTTTACAGTTCTAAGGCTGAGAAAATGTCCCAATTAAAACAAGTCTATAGAAATGTCCAATTTAAGGCATCCAGGGAAGGATACCTTGGTTCAAGAAGGCTGACAACGTTCAATGTTTCTCTCTCAGCTGGAAGGGCACATGGCAAACATGGCAGCATTTGCTGGCTTTCTCATGGCTCTACCAAAAAAGGGACTCTCTACAAAATGCTTCCTCTTTTAAAGGATTCCAGTAAGCAACTCCACCTTCAATGGGTGGAGACACAGCTCCATGGAAATCATCTAATCAAAAGTTACCACCCACAATTGGGTGGGTCACATCTTCATGGAAACAATCAAAATGCTCCCACCCAGCAATATTGAATGAGGATCAAAGGGCATGGCTTTTCTGGGGTCCACCACAGATTCAGACCAGGACAACCGCTGTACTCAGAATGACGGAGTTTCAAATCCTGGTCTCAGCATCATGTAACTGAACATGGTCAAATTCCATTTTCTCATCTACAACACTTAGGAGATATCAATATCTGTACAGACGCGTAAAGACTCAATGAACCAATCCATGAATAGTACATAATACAGTATCTGGCACATAGCTGGTGCCTGGTGTTCAACACAACTGCACTCATTCTTTTACATATCTGTCTTCCTCTACAAGAAATGAAGCCTTGTAAGGACAGGTATGATGTTGTATTTTAATCAATAAAATGTTTGGTATGTGAATGTATAAATGAACAAGCTAATACTTTTTGGAGAGGATTTGTTTCTGATCATCGCAAGACTGAGAAAAATACCTACATTATTGGGAAATAGTATAGGAGCAATACATTTTTTTTTTTTAGTTTGCATATGGGCAGGAGGCACCAGGGATCGAACTCCAGACCTCCAGCACGGCAGGTCGGGGCTCTGCCTGCTGAGCCACGGCAGCCGCCTTTTTTTCTTTACAGGCATAATTTATAAACTTCTAGACTGGATCCTTTGTATAAATGATGGTTTTCTTGTAAATATTTTATAGAAAAGCCCAGTTATTTTTCATTCACACCGATATGCTCTGTCTAGAGAACCAGTCAGTGTTCCTTTGCGAAGAATTTGCTCCCACACATTTCCTGCTGAGTGGATAGAGGCTCCCTGCTGGCCATTGATGACAGTGCCAAAGTGGTGGCCTGACATGAGCTGGGACAATCAGATTACTTCCCCCATTTCCCACACATCAGTCTGTTACCTTCCTGGTCTAAGAGGTGTCATAGGGCTCGGACAGCCATTTTTCACCTAATGCTTAAAAAGGAAGAGAAAATTGTACTGCATGGGGAGAAGAATGGCAAAGGTCTGCAGAGGGAAACTGCATTTAAAGATCATACAGTCCCAGCAAGAGAAGAGAGAAGAAATGGATCCCTGTTACTAGTTCCAGTCTGGGTTTAAAAACTTTCAGTACCATGAGTCAAAGTTCAGTTGTTAGAGGTATATCACTCTAAACCTGATTTGAAGAATAGCTTTTCAACTTACTAGCCAAGCAAACATAGACAAGTAATTTAACCTTTTTGTGTTTTAGCTGCAATTTTGATGAAATTAAATGAAACTATCCCCTTTGAAGGATTGTTGTGAGGATTAAAAGAACTTATGAACATGACATGCTTATAAGAGTGTCTAGCAATTAGGAAACAGTGTAATTGGTGGTTCTTATTAATTTCCTACATTTTCTTCTAAAGTTTAAAGGCTATAATAAAATCCTTAATCCAAGACTTAGACTTTATTATGCTCTGAGTTAAGAAACCAATAAATTAGGGGAGAGGGTCAGTTCATTGCCAGACAAATATACAAATTAATGGTAAAATAGTCACATAATAGAGTATTGTACAGGAATGAAACAGAAAGAACTAAAGCTATACGTGGTAACATGAATGAATATTAGAAACATATTTTTATGCGGAATGAAAACATGTCCTAGGAAATAAGAGTTGAAAATTATCTTAGAAATTACCTAATACCCCTTTAACAAATGAGGAGTGTAAGACCCAGAGGCAAGAGATCATCAAAGATGATCTAGTTAGTAAGTAATAGATGGATGCAGTTGAAAGAATAGAGAGTTTGGTGTTAAATGTCCTGGGCAACGTATAATTCACCATACATTAAACTTGGGCCTTAAGGAAGTCAGGGATCTGCTAAGACCTCTCATGCCATTTTTTTTTGGCCTGAACAGGCATTGGGAATCGAACCCAGGTCTCCGGCATGGCAGGTGAAAACTCTGCCTGCTAAGCCACCGTGGCCTGCCCACCTCTCATACCTTTAAATTAATATTTAAAGCAGTTGCTTTTAAATTATGGAACATCCAGAACTAAGTAAAAGGTTGTTTTGCTATCATTAGGGGGTAGTAAATATGTATATAGCAGAGCCTGAATAGTGTAGGGCAAATTGTATATGTAAAATGTAGACTATTATTTTAAAATTAAAAATATATTGGTAGAGATATACTAGGATCCAACCAGAACAACTTTTTATGTTACGCTTTTATGATCTCCATTGTATATGACATGAGTACCATTTTCTTTATTTCAAAAAAAATTCAAAGCTACACTCTTCTTCAAGTGTCCTCAATCTTCCTCAGAATCATGAACCTGAGAGTAAATAGGTAATTAAACTGACCCTGGGTGAAATAGAGGCTTCTATGCCTAAGAAAAAACTCTAGTTTCCTAATTATGTGACTTTTTATGCTGTAAGTATTACAATTGTCACGGGACATATTAAGGTCGTTAGTGAATATACAGATGGCAAAGGAAAATAAGCATGGCTGAGGTTCTGCAGTATTTGCACAGCCGTCCACTTTTCATTCATTGTTCTTCCAACACATGGTTGTGAGTAGTGAAATACTGAGAGGTGCTGAGAACACCCTAGGAACAAAACAGTTTCTGTGTCTTTGACTCTTTCATATAAAAATAAACACCAATTTAAGATTTAAACTAATCAGGGGCCAGTAGAAGTCAGGTGTTCATAAAATGCAATAATAATGATAGCATTTATTGCCACATTTCAATTATTAAGAATGTGCTGAGTGCCAATCAAGTAGGTTCTGCTCTCATCTTCCCTTATTTAAATCTAAAACCAGCCAAGCAAGTTAATTCTTAGATTAGGTAACTGAAAATCAGAGATCAGTAACCACTGACAGCTCCATTTATCTGAAGAAACAGAGCCATGAGATAGACCCAGAGCAGACATTGAAGGTTAGAATATTCTCTCATAATTATTTAAATTTTGAAGACTTAATTTGGATGGGGCTGGTGTGAAGAAGCTATTGTTTACATACAGAATTCATTAGATAATTTTATATTATTTATATAATATTTTCTATAATTTACATATTTATATATACAGTATGTTATTATTACATATTAATATATTGTTTATGATATTATTTATTCAGTATATTAACTGAACACCATCAATGTAGTCATGGCCAGTTAGAACAGTGTCATCATGTAGAAATGAATGTATCTTCTTTTTAAAATTTACTACCAGTACGGGAGACCTGAGTTCTGTTTCCAGTTCACACACTTCCCTAAAACAAACAAACAAGCAAAACAAATGAACAAACAAAAATGCAACAAATAATGCTGCAATAATGGAATACTCACATGGAAAAATAATGAAATGGGACCCTGCCATACAGCATAACAAAAAAAAAAGGAAAAAAAATGACTACCAGTCAAGAAGGTATGTAAAACTAGACGCATTGCCTCTCCCTGATTAATCATATGTGTGTTCATATAGCGATGACTGCATGAAGAGAGTAGGTACAGTAAGGCTTTTGAGCAAGAGCTGTGGCCACTGTTTCTTTGCTTTCTGGGTGTTACTAATGCAGAATGACCCTGGAACCAACTATTTCAGTGGCCACTTCCTAATAGCATCCCTGTCTTCCTGCTTGTGGTAGAGGAAGCAGCTATTCTGGATGGTGACATCTGTGATGTCATTCAGGTATTCATTTCTAGAAACCCAGTCTATACCAGATTAGAGCATGTCTTGCCAGTCTTTCCAATGATTTTGGTAGCATCTCAAATGGTGGCCAGAAGACCAAGATTAGTTTCTGTTATCTGCTAGTGAATCCTGATGCTGTAAGGAATATAAAAAAATAAAATATCAATCAAAGGCAGAAAAGGACTGCCACAAGAGCTAGGTAGATTAAGTAATTATGTATGTCTCAGGAGAGGTCATTCCTTACATATTTGAGGAGATGAGTGTGCTTTGCATATTCCTTACATATACGTCGAGGAAATGAGTAAGATTTGCACCGATTAAATGGGAGATAAGCCTAAAGTAGAGGACTCAGCACAAACATAGGTAAGAAAAGGGAAAGGAAAAAGAAAGAAAGACTGAACAGATGATGGCAGATATACCTTCAGATTCTTAGTAGGGACTTTCTGTGGCTGAAAAGTTTTCTTCCACATAAAAAGTTAAAGATTTCAAAATAATAAAAAGTATGAAAATTCCTGGATCCAAGATCACTCTAATTTATAATGTAGATTCTTGGATCCAGAATTCAGAGAGAAGATAGACAAACTTCAACCTGTTATGATAAAAATTAAGCCTAATGGAAGTTGACTTATTCAAGATTATAACAGAGGCAGGACAAGGAAATAAGCTTCCAGAATCTAAACCCGATGCTATTCCCTTTCTGTAATATCACACCATTTAATACTTTTCATCCATGGCCTTAAAATTTATTCTATTCTACAGAATAAGAATATTTGTTTTTATCTATGATATACCATGACTTTCAAATAAATTACAAAATCTTCAGGTGACTTGACATGTTTAAAAGAAATGATTATTATCCTATCAAACAAAGAATAGTAACTTTAATTTGTATAAATGGAAAAAATGGAAACTGTATCAATTTACATTTGGAGAAGTAGATAAGTAAAGGCTAATATTTCACTTTATTGAAGCCCTGCTTTATATTTCCAACAAAGACTTGTTCACAAATTAAAAGATGAGCTGCAATGCATATTCAATACAAAAGACATTCAGACATTATAAAAATCCCTCCTCTCCCATCACTGAAACAGCTGTGTGGCTAGGATTTCATGAAATTTACATGAGGAAATAACTTCACATAGCTTTCTCATTTTAATTGAATCATTTATAAACAAACCACCATGACCCTTTCTTTGAGACCATAAACCAGGCACTTTTCATTATTGCCTATGCAACCTTTAAAGGTGATTTGAACACATTTCAGGGAATAATTCTGAGCACTATACTCTTTAGTTTAAAAAAAAAAATCATTCATTCATTAAAAAGTTAGATTCAAAACATATTCCCCCCACAGAATTTAACAAATAACCACATTTTCTGTAAACATTAAAGAAAATACATGAAGCCATTTGAAAGCAAGCTGTGATTTTGCAATTCACTATTTGTCCCTAAGGGAACATATCTTTATGAGCACCTGGTAAATGCTCTGCAATGGTATGTGATATTTGCCAAATAGGTCTCAACCATTCCTGATATCCAGGGATTCATTCTTCCACAATAAACTCTGGGTTTATTAATGCCCAACCTAGATTTAAGAGATGTGTTCATAATTGAGAAAGAAAAGGAAGGGCATGTAATAAATAAGAAAATGGAAATATACATAGATCACCAGACACATGTAACTCTAATAGAATTATTGTGGTATTCCTTCCAATTGTTTTAAATAAATTAAGAAAATTAGGATTATGGATATGATTCATAGATGTGTCATTAATAATTGCTTAACAATGTAAACCATTGTTAAAATTCCTTCTAAAATTAAATTTGTCAGAACATTTCAAGCAAAGAACTAAATAAGCAAGCATTTTAGATTACTAGAATTCTTGCTTTACTTTATTAGAAATCCACAAAATTTAAAACAGCATGTATGAGAGATTGAATCATGTATGCACTCTCAACAAAGAAAATACTCTATACTTAGTTTGCATTCCTGCGGGTGTTGGCTCATTTGTAAAGAGACCTTTTGAAGTTATTATTGGTTAAGGTGGTTCTAATTGAATAAGGGTGGCTGTTGATCTGAATTACTGGAGGCCTTATAAAGAGAGGAAATTCTGACACAGAAGTTAGAGAAGGCCACTGGAAGAAGTCAGAAGGCAGCTGAAACCGGAAGTACAGACCCAAGAAGAGAGAGAGTCATGAGCTGGGAAGCAGAGATACAAGCTAAGGAACCCTAAGGACTGCCGCAAACCAACCCAAAGTGCTACAGACTAAGGGAGGCAGCATGGCCTTACTGACACCTAGGTTTGGACTTCCAGCCTCTGAAACCATGAGATAACATATACTTGTTGGTTAAGCCAACCCATTTTGTGCTATTTGTCATAGCAGATATGGCAAACTAAGACGCTGAATTAGATAATTATGAATAAACCAGCCTACTGAGCATGTCAAGTGGATTTATTCCAGTTTCAAACATTTATAAACATACATAATCAAAATTAATCTTTAGTGAAAAAATTTCAAGGAGTTCAAAAAGTTTCTCTTTTAAAAAGCCTGGAAGGGTCTTTACTGCAAATACTGGGAGGTCGTAGGCAATTGAACTGAAACTTTTGGGGGTAGTAAGTGCAGGGATTGAATGCTTTTGACAAAGACATTGAGTGAAAGAAGCAAGACAGAGAAGAGCACATAGTATATAATTCAATTTATATAAAATTTTGGAAAAACTAAAGCATTTGCTTTTAGATATGCAGCCTTAAAAGCAAAAAAACCAAAGAATTTTTTGAAGTTGAAACAGAAACATTTTGATTATAAGCCTTAGAACAGTAATTCTCAACATGTGGTCCAAGAACCACCAGCTTCAGAGTAACTGCTTTGTTGTTACAAATGTAGACCCTTAGGACAGACCAAGACTTTCTGAACCATAATTCTGGGAGCAAGGCCAGGAATATGCATTTTGACAAGTTCCCTGAGGATTTGTTAGTCTCATCAAAATTGTATTTTTTGAGAGTCCTCTTTTATTTGCACTTTTGAAGAATTACAAAACCTTTATTTTCTTCAATTACAATATTTCTTTAGTGATAATTTAATCATTTTAAGATAGCCAGAAATGTTGCAAAGAAAATATATGAAACTTGCTAAAGAGTTTCAAGTTTGAAGAACACAGAAGGCAGGTTAAAGGAATCTTCATAGAGGTGGTAACACATGAGGG
The DNA here is from genome assembly GCA_004026745.1 of Myrmecophaga tridactyla. Taxonomy (NCBI): domain Eukaryota; kingdom Metazoa; phylum Chordata; class Mammalia; order Pilosa; family Myrmecophagidae; genus Myrmecophaga; species Myrmecophaga tridactyla. The sequence goes on from PVIY010052463.1 coordinate 13,288, forward strand.
AGAATGAGGGTTTACTGAGAATATTAAAGGAATGGGGTAACACTGAGGGCACACAAAAATATATAGGCAGAATGTGTTTAAGGAATATAAAGTCATTTCCAGTAATTGGAGGGAAAGGCAGGGAAGAAGTAGGCTGGGTGGGGGGAATCAGGATAGATTGTAACAGGAAATTATTTGTTATGAATATCTTAGAATTTACTTTGAATAGAGAGATGACTTCCCATGCCAACTATGAATGCAAATAAATTAACAATTTTTCTTCAGTTTGGCACTTATTGATTTTAAAGTGGCCAAACTCAGCAAAACACAAGTTTTGACATGATGTGGAAAAGATGAGCAAGTCCTTAATAAGCAAGTAGACTTTCTTTTCTTTATGACAGAACACAGGAAGGGAAAAAAGCCACATTTTTTAATGACCTTAAATTAGCTCATTTGATCTCTGCAAAATAAGTCTACAATATCTTACTCTCTCCATAACTCAGGTATTCTCCTACCTGCAAAACACCTGCAGATTTCTTCCTCTGCCCGTCCACTTGTAGCTTTAAAGCTACCAACCCCAAATTCTCTAATTAGACCTAGTCAGTCATTAAAACCTGAAAATTAAGTAAAATACCTCTATTTTGGTCTTTCCTCAGTTTCTTACACATTTTTCTGCTACATCAGAGTCAGATCCATGCCCCCCACCCCCCGCAGGTGACACATTGAAACAAATTCTCTGGAACTGATCAGGTAGTTCAATGCACACAGAAGTTTATGTCAGGGCAGGCCACGATGGCTCAGCAGGCAGAGTTCTCGCCTGCCATGCCAGAGACCCGGGTTCAAGTCCTGGTACCTGCGTGTGCAAAAAAAAAAGTTTATTTCATTGACAAACCTGAAAGTGATGTTGCTTAGAGAGGGATTGTGTTTTGTTGAGAATTCAAACCACGGTCCAAAGGACCAGACTTTATGAGTAGTCTTTGCTTTGGGGCAATATGTGAATTAGGTAAACTGAATGACCCCCTTTCCCTGCCAACAACCGGAAATATCAGATATGAGTATTTTAAAAGTATTGTTAAACATACTAATAAATTGGCAAAGTTAATTAAGAATACCAGGAAGACCAAAAGTAAGTTAAAATTGGAACCCAGTAAAGTTAATAAAGGCCTGAAATAGGCTTGGGCAAAGAGAAAGTGAAATTCCATATCCAGGTTCTCAGGGTTTCAGAGAACAGAGGTAAACCTCAGACATTCCTGGATGGAAACCTATTTCACATAACCAGAACCCCAAGGAATCTACACCTTCAGTTTAAAAATGAACAAGAAATATAACATTTCCTACTCCAGAAAGCAGTAAGGATTTGTTGATAGAGGTAAATAATTTCCTCTGGGAATTTCTAACCCTAATCTATCATTCAGACAGGCATAGAGACAAATCATGCTGTGGAGGTGGTTCCAAAAACCTCAAAAGAAAGAATTTTTTCTATCGTGGTCCTGAACTGCTTTTGCCTACAATGCCAGATAGGCACAAACATAAATCTTGTCTTGAAAAAACCCAACTTAACCTAGGCTCAAAGAATTCCCACAGATAAACTTTCAGTAAAAGTGAACTCACATCAAAATAATGAAAAATAAAAGTTAAAAATGCTCGATAGGTGGGTAAGAGTCTAGAAAAGTCAGAGTCAAAGAGGCTTCAGAAAGAGAAATTATAAGAAGATATAAAATATGAAATAACCATACCTAAAATATTTTAAAATACAAAAGATCAGATGGGAAATGAGTGATGAGCAATGGTATAAAATGTAACAAACATTTGAAAATGAGCCAAAATGAAAGTTTAGGCAAGAAAACCATAGTAATTAAAATTAAAATTCAAAATCAATATATATGATTGACATGATATAATTGACATATATATA
>PVIY010052464.1:0-15176 GCA_004026745.1 Myrmecophaga tridactyla
TTTAAAAAAATATATAAGAATGGAATAGAGGATAAAGATGTTGTGGTAGTTTGAATTGTGTACCTCAGTTTGAACATGTTCTTGATCTTGGTCTGCATTCTTGTGGGTGTGGACCTATTCATTGTAAATAGAATCTATTGAAAATGTTACTTCATTTAAGGCATGGTCCAATTGAATCAGGGTGGACTTTAATCCAAATTACTAGAATCCTTATAAGCAGAATGAAATTCAGGCATAGAGAGAGAAAGCCATGGGAAAAATCCAGAAGTCAACCCAGAGGAGAAAGGCGAAGGTATCTCCCTGTGCCTTGCCATGTGTCAGAAAAGCCAAGGACTGAGAATCATAGGTAGCTAGCCTCTAGGTATTTAAAAATTTCACTCTTTCTCCAGATATGTTGCCCTACAGACATACATTTATTCTTAAAGTCAGGACTGGATAGCCGAGAATTGTCACTATTTGACTATAATTATGGCTTCTTACACAGGCCCCTAGCAGTTGAGTTGCTGGTTGTGGTAGCTTGAGAATTCATTCCCTGAAATGAATGACTCTGGGTTCCACTAAATTACCCAGGAGAAGCAGTAGACCTGTTCATTTTGAAGAAGAGATGCATTTAATGCACACATTCACAAGGTAAATTGCTTTAATGTTCTTATTTGTTACTGTTTTTCTTTTCTATTCTGGAGTATTCTATGATGTATGGACCAAAGAAGTTAAGCCAGGACTAAAGGGTGATTATAATATAGACAGCTGTGAGGTAGCTGGGTTATTTAAACAACGACTGAATGGAGACTCCTTTGTTGAGGATGCTGAAGTAGATTTTGGTGACTATTAGACAAGTATTTTACAAATGAATAAACTAAGGTTTGTGAATAAATGACTTTTACATATGAAGAAAAAGTATGGGGTACATACCTAAAATCACAAAGTTAGAGATAGAATTCAGAACTTACTGGGCCTCCCATCGACATCCCAGGTAAGGACTCTTATGACTCTATCAAAGGATCAACATTGTGAACTGGAAGAGGAGGAGCCTGCCTTGGTAACTGAAGGCTGTGTCTGCTAGATGACTATCTGAGCCTCCTTAGCAGCCCACATTGGAAAAGGCTCTCTCTCACAAGCAAGTCATCAAATGAATCTCTGTCATCACTCATTGTTTCAACCCATTGGTGAAAATTTTGAACAGAGAAAACCAAAAAAAAATGAACAAAAACCAACTTCCCTACAAATACATTATTAAGCTCAGGAAAATATCCTCAAATATAGAGATGGGCTGATTGCCATAAGTCTAAAATCTGTGTACAAGCCTTTCAAGGGAGGCAAAATAGTACTTGTTTATTTACACAGCAGATTGGAAATAGATTATTTTTTGTTTTCCTTTTTCATTGAAAATGAGATTTTGTTCAACCACAGTTTTCTGAGGAGATGACATTCAATGATTTCAAATTTCAGTGAGAAATAGTTTTTTTCTGCTGTGGGAAAATGGTATTTGTCACTTCTTTTTTCATACTTATATCATCAATTCACTTATGCATTTATAAACTAACTGAACTGCTTTTAATCTTGTCTCTTAGATGGATAGAGGACAGTGTTCTAGAGTGAGACTTCATTCATCCAGCTCTGCTTCTTTGTTCTTGTTAGTGCTAGTATGTGCCTTCTCTTACAGTTCTGATTGCACCACCTGAGGGAGGATGGTAGCCTACAGTTGTTCTTTTCATATGATAGAATACAAGCAATTGAACACTGCTTGTGAAACTTATATAAATGTCTTATCTGTTAATAATAAATTATACGTTACCCAACTCAACTGATTACTCAACAGTGCTCACCAAAATGATAATTCTTTTTTATAATCAACTCACCTCCAACTCTCCACAAGAATTATTTTAATTATGCACTTTGCTCTAAGTTTTTTTCCCAACATGTGATGGTTGGGTTCAGGTGTCAACTTGGCCAGATGATGGTGCCAAGTTGTCTGGTCAGGCAAGGACTGGTCTAACTGTTACAGCAAGGACATTTCATGGTTGGTTCATTAAATCATCAGGCAGTTGATTGCATCTGTGGCTGATTACATCTATGATCAACTAAGAGAATGTCTTCCACAATGAGACAATCCTATTGCTGGATATAATCCAATCGGTTGAACATTTTAAAGAAGAAGAAAACATTCACTTCTTCAGCCAGCAAGCCTTTCCTGAAGAGTTTAGTGAAGACCTTCATTGGAGTTGCCAGGTAGTGGCCTGCCCTATGGATTTTGGACTCGTTCATCCCCACAGTTGCTGAAACACTTTTATAAAATCTCATATTGATGGATGTCTTCTCTTGGTTCTATTTCTCTAGAGATCACTAACTAATACACATCCCACCCCACTCACTCCAACCATCACTCTGAATGCACAATCTGTCCTCTTACTTCACAGAAAATAGAAGCCAACAAACAAATTGACCTAAATGCCAAGAAATAATGACGTTTCCTCAGTAAGCATGGTACTCCTGGTGGTATTAGTATATCAATTCTGAAACTCTCTATAGTGTCCTGGAGCTATCTTCATCTATAGTAAGCTGTGTTCTCACTGTGGCAGAGGAGAAGAAAATATGTAATGGGGAATGAAAAGAATCTTTAAGGCAATGGTTAAATTAAGTGGGTAATATCAGACTGGATTTATGAATTAATCTATGTATGTTTACTCATATTTTCCCTAGCTTTGTCCTCTGAAAGGGATTGGAAACAATGGAATCCTAGTAATAATGCATGTACTTAAAATTCAGACTTGGGGAAATATGGCTGATTCTATGTTTGAGGTAGGAAAAGCTCAATCTGAGCCAAAAACATCTTGTATCAGAAGGAAAAGAAATGCTCAAATAATAATGAGAATACGCAAAAAGGACACTTGAAATGGGCCCTTGCTGGTTGTGCTGCTTTGAAAGGATTATGTACCCTATTTTAACCCTGATCCAATCTTGTGGGAGCAACCATTTCTTCTAATCCCTATTCAGTACTATAAGTTGGAAACTTGATTAGGTTATTTTCACAGAGATGTGACTCATCCAGTCATGGGTATTAACCTTGATTAGATGGAGATGTGACTCCACCCATTCCAGGTGGGTCTTGATTAGTTTACCAGAATCCTTTAAAAGAGGAAGCATTTTGGAAAAAGCTTGTGATCCAAGAGAACCATGAGAACCACGAGAGCCCATGCAGCCAGAGACCTTTGGAGATGAAGAAGTAATACTCCCCTGGGGGAGCTTCATGAAACAAGAAGCTGGGAGAGAAAGCTAGCAGACATCTCTGTATTCACCATGTGCCTTTCCAGCAGAGAAAGAAACCCTGAAAATCATCGGAATTCTTGAACCAAGTTATCTTTCCCTGGATACTATAGATTGACATTTCTATAGCCTTGCTTTAATTTGGACATTTTCAAAGTCTTAGAACTGTAAACTAGCAACTTAATTAATTCCCCTTTTTGAAAGCCATTCCATTTCTAGTATATCACATTCCTCCAGCTAGCAAACTAGAACACTGGCAAAATTGGGAAAGTTTGAGCATTGAGAAGAATAATGGCTGTATGGAATGCTGAATAAATACTTGAGTTCATAATGATACTTACAAAGAGGTACTTTCTGTTGATGAACGCCAGATAATAAATATAGTAAAAATTAAAACTCAAAAGTCAGAACTTTCAGCCACCATTTGAATAATTGGTTGTGGAAATGATCCTCAATTTGTACTAAAATCATTGCAGAGAATATTTTGGGGGGATGAGTTATTCAAACTTCCTCAAAGTATTGCTTCCCAGATTACGTCTTGTTTATAAAGGGAAATAAGGACCTTCCCAATAGAGAGATCTGATTTATGGATATCACCTTAAGCACATGCAAACAGTCTCACCCATAACCATCAGCACAGAGCGTTGTCATGTACATCCTGATGGGATGGAAGGGGATGCATTAATACAGAGTATTCTTGCCAAGGATATTTAACTTTTTCCAGGTATCTCCTTATTAATCCATATTTTTCTTTGTCTTACACTCAGGTTAAACTTGGCATGAACCAATTGTTGCATGAAGTCTGGCAGTAGAATGGAGTAAAATTATTGGGGAATTATTTAAGATGGTTCTTTGCTCTATGACTAGATATAACCTGCTCCTTGGGGTACACCAGGTTTACTCCCCTATGGGATAGAGTATGTCTGTGTGTCAATGAATGAACTACTGAGATATATGACATGAATATATCCAACAGCCATAATGTTGGGAGAATGAAGGCAGATTCACAAACATAATACTGAAAATTCCTTACCATAGAAAGTTTTCAAATAAACAAAACTGACTTATGGCTTTAGAGGTCAGGAGAATAGCTATCTTTTGGAAGGAAAGAGAGGGTAGAGATGGATGATGAGGGAATTGGGAGGAGGGCTTCTAATGTGATGAGAATGATCAGTTTCTTGTCCTGAATTACCTGGTCATGCTCACTTACATACAAGTACACTTCAATGTGTGTATCTTTGTGTAGGTGTGTGCTACTCAGGGACTCTGTGTACTAATTTGCCCTCAGCAGATGAGATCTGTGCCTGATCTCCTGGCATATTTGTTAATAATGCTTTTGTTCACTCCCTTTTTTTTTTCATTAGAGGAGTTGGAAGTTGTTTTGGTTTTCTAATACTGTCAGAATGCAATATACAAGAGATGGAATGGCTTTTAAAAAGGGAATTTATTAAAGCACAAGCTTATAATTCTAAGGCCATAAAAATGTCCAAACCAAGGCATCCATAGAAATGCCTTGACTCAAGGAAGACCAATGTCTCTCACATGGGAACGCACATGGCTGGCATCTGCTGGTCCTTGTTCCTGGTTCTGTTTCTTCCTGCTTTGAATTTCAGTGGTTTCCTCTGTAAGTATCAGTGGGCCATCACTTAACTCTTCCAGGACAAAACTCTGGGTTTGGTTTGGTTAGCTGCTCATGGGAAAGCACATGGCCATGTCTGCTGGTCTCTGTATCTTCAAACATCTGTTTCTAGGCATCTTCTCTCTCTGTTGGCACTCCAAGCATCTTCAAATAGCTGCACCTCTGTTGGCTCTGAAGCAACTTTGTTTTCTCCAAAATGTCTCCCTTTAAAGGGACTCCAGGAAACTAAACAAGGCCCACCTTGACTGGGCAGAGTCACATCTCCAACTAATCAAAAGGCCACACCTACAATTGTATGTGTTACATCTCCATAGAATTCATCTAATCTAAAGGTCACACCCACAATTAAGTGGGTCAATCTCCAGGGAAACAATCTAACCAAAGGTTTCCGCCCTACAACGTTGAATCAGGATTAAAGGACATGGCTTTTCTGGAGTATTCAACACTTTCAAACCAGCAGAGGTTTACATAAAAAATCATGCATAAGGTACAGAGTTCCCATATACTGTGCCCCACACACAAGGTTTTCCCTATTATTAGCATTTTGCATTAGAGTGGTATCTTTAATATAAGTGAAGAAACACTAGTGTATTTATACTATTCGCTATAGTCCACCATTTACATCAAGGTTCAGTCTTTGTATTGTTCAGTTCTATATATGTTTGCTTTTTTAAAATTTTTGTTCTGGTAACATTTATACAACCTGAAAGTAGATTTTATCTACTTTATTTTATCTACTTTCAATTATAAAATTCAGTATATGTATTACATTTTGTGCCACCATCACCACTACATATTACCAAATCTTTTCCATTATCCCAAATAGAAACTCTGTGCCAAATTGGGCATTACTACAACATTCCCTACCCCCACCTTGACCACTAGTAACCTGTATTCTGGTTTCTGGCTCTGAAACTTCATGGATTATATAATAGTCTTCCTTTTGTGTCTGGCTTATTTCACTCAACATGATGTCTTCAAGGTTTGTCCATGTTGTCTCATGTATCAAAACTTCATTCTTCTTACAGATGAATAATTTTCAATTATATATATATATATACATTTTGATTATCCATTCAACTACTGATGGACACGGGTTACTCCCATCTTTTGGCAATTGTTAATGCTGCTATGAACATTGGTGTATAAATATCTGTTCAAGTCCCTGCTTTTAATTATCTTGGATATATACCTAGAAGTGGAATAATTGAGTCTTATAGAAATTCTATACTTATATGAGGAACCACCAAACAGTTTTCCTTAGTGGCTGTAGCATTTTACATTTCCACCAACAATATGCAAGTGTTTCTATATCTCCACATCTTCTCCAAGACCTGTTAACTTCCTTTTTTTAATGTTAAACATTCTAGAAAGTGTGTAGTATCTCATTCTGGCTTTTAAATTGAATTTTCTTAATGGATAACAATATTAAGCATTTTTTCATGTGATTATTGGCCATTCGTATATATTCTTTAGAGAAATGTCTGTTCAAGTCCTTTGCTCATTTTTAATTAGGTTCTTTGTCTTTTCGTTGTTGAGATGTAGGAGTTCTTTATATAGTCTGGATATTAAACCTTCATCAGATATATGATTTCTAAATATTTTCTCCCATTGAGTTATCTTTTGACAGTACTAGAGAATTTGTGGGTTTGTAGCACCATCATGTATAAAATACAGGATTTCTGTACACACCCAGCCAAGAACAACTTGCATTAATGTGGAAAATGTGTTGCAATTGTTGATAGCACATTTTTATATTACTGTACTATTTATTAGAGCCCATGATTTAACTTAGGTTCACTAATTGTATAGTGCACTTCCATGGATCTTTTAAAATTTGTATTCTGTTACCATATATACAATCTAATATTTTCTCTTTAAATCATATTCAGATATGTATTTCTATGCTGTTAATTGCATTCAAAATTTTGTGCTACCATCAGCCCATCCATTATCAAAACATTTCAATCATTCCAAATAGGAACCTTGTACATTTTAGGCCTTAACTTGTTATTCCATATTCCCCCCACCCCGCCATCCCCTGGCAATTTACATTCTAGATTCTGACCCTATGAGTTTGTTTATTCCAATTATTTAAAATCAGTGAGATCATACAATATTCATCCTTTTGTGTCTAGATTATTTCACTAAATATGTTGTCTTTCAGAAACATCCATGTTGTCATGTGTATAGGATTTTCATTCATTTTTATAGCTGAATAACATTCCATTGTATGTTTATTCAACATTTTATTTATCCATTCATAGCTTGATGGACATATGGGTTGGTTCCATCTTTTGGCAACTGTGAATAATGCTATTAGGAACATTAGTGTGAAAATATCTGTTTGACTCTCTGCTCTTGATCTTTTGAATATATACCTAGCAGTGAAATTTTGCCAGGTCATATGATAGTTCTATATTTAGCTTTCTGAGGAAAAGTCAAACTGTCTTCCACATCATTTTACATTGCCATCAACAAAGAGTGAATGTTCCCATTTCTCTGCACCCTCTCCAACACTTTTATTTTCCATTTTCTTAATAGCAGCCATTCTAATGGGTTTGAATTAATATTTCATTTCACATTCTGATTTGCATTTAATGATGGCAAATAGTGTCGAGCATCTTTCCATGTACTTTTTGGCTATTTATATATCTTCTTTGGAGAGATGTCTGTTCAAGTCCTTTGCCCATTTTTGAATTGGGTTATTTGTCTTTTTGTTGATAAGTTCAAGGATTTCTTTATATATTCTGGATATTAATCCTTTATCAGATATGTATTTCCCAAAAACTTTCTCCCATTGTGTAGATAACTTTTTCAGTTTCATGATAAAGTCCTTGGAGGAACAACATTTTTAATTTTCATGAGGTACAATTTACCTATGTTTTATCTTTCATTCCTTATGCTTTGGCTGTAAAGTCTAAGAATCCATTACCTAACACAAGGTACTGAAGATGCTTCCCTACATTTTCTTCTAGGAGTTTGATAGTTCTAGTTCTTATATCAAGATCTTTGATCCATTTTGAGTTGACTTTTGTATATGGTGTGAGGTTTTTTGGTTTTGTTTTGTTTTGTTTTGTTTGCAAATGGAGATCCAGTTTTCCCTAAGCCATTTGGTAAGAGATTATTCTTCCCCAATTAATTGGTCTTTGCCACTTTGCCACTTTGTCAATAATCAGTTGGTCATAAATGTGTGGGTTGATTTGTGAGCTATATTACATTACACATAAAACATAAAGAAAACAAGATAATTCTAATAATAAATGAGTTAAATGAAATGAAACAACTGGTGTGATAGGGGTAAATAGACTACTTAAAATGAGGTGGTAAAGAAAGGTTCTCTTCGGAGATGATATATGAATGTGATCATAAAGTTTGAGAAGGAACCAGTCTTGGAAAAAGACTCATCTAATGAGGAGGAGCAGCAAGCAAGTATGTACCAAATGAGAAAGGAATCTTCACATGAAGAAGGTCAGAGTTTAAAGAACAAGTAGCCATGTGGTAAAAACACACATGAGCACATACACACAGATCTGGAGTGGGGGAAAGGCGGGCACCACGTGACAAGAAGCTTGGAAGACAGGGTGAGTTCCTAGGATTTCATTCTAAGTGGGATGAGAGCTCATCAGAGAGTTTTGAGCATGGTAGCTTATGATTTGCATTTTCAAAACATTGTTCAATCAGTTCTGTGGAGAAGGGACTGAAAAGGGATAAAATGGATCAGAAAGCAAGGCAGAAGAACAATGTGGCATTTCAAGTTTACAGTGAAGAAGGGATTGTTGATAGCTGCAAGATGGGGACAGTGAAAATATTCAAGATATATTTTGGAGATAGAGCAAATGGCACATAATGATAGATGAACTACAGAATGTAAGGAAAAGTCAGGAACCAATAACAAACACTATTAGTGATTATGTTTGCATGTGTGTGCTGCAATATGCTCATGACCAGAGAAATGTATAGAATCGTCAGCCCCATTATCAGAGTTCTCACATGGACTGACCAGGCAGAATTGATAGATTTACACAGAAAGTAGCATGTGATCCATCCCCTGAAAGCTTCAAGGCAAAGAGTGATTCCTAGTAATCTATAGCAACCACACTGGCACCAAATCAGCTTTCTCCTTTACTGTGTTTTCTGGCATTGCCTTATCTACAGCATCCTCTATTGCTTACCTGTGTTGGATGTTATAGCTGTAGGAAATATATTCCCAGTGTTCTGGAACAATGCCCAGGGGGCCAGTCTGATGAAAGCAAAAGGAATTTCTTTACAACTGTTAGACCTCTACATTTACCTCCTCTTCTCCCATGATCACTCCTGCCCTTCTACCCTACTTTCTGTCTGAAAATGAATCTTTCATTTTCCTGAGCCTTTTGATGAGTGCTTTGGGTTGAAGCAGAAGGTGTGTGAGGCACACTAACCTGGTATTCCTCAATATATTTCCATGATGTCATAGTCCCATGATTTCAAGACAATAAGATTGGTTTACAATATACACCTTCACTGTGCACATTATGCTAATCACATTTTAACCTTAGCTTTTCCGTCTTCTTTTGGTGGCTTGCACTTTTTCCCAAGTTTTTATTTATTTGAAGGGAATCACCATTTTCTGTTTACAGGGTGTTTAAAACCTTCTGGAAGTAACCCCCTCCCTTCCCCTTTAAACACTAACCCACAGCATCTGGCATACTTTAAAGTTAATCCCCTGTTGCCCCTCTCTAATCTGTTTTCTAATTCACAGCAACGCTCAAGGTTCTCATTGCCTTTTGCCTAAAGGAGGGCCATCTCTTTTGAAGCCAGATTCTCCACTTCCTGGAGCCAGATTCATTTTTCTAGGAAACAACTTTATCTTGTCACTTATCTCCCAAAAACTAAATATTCCTTAGTGACAAAGATTACTTACTTCCTTTTAATAAGAATTTCCTTCAGATGATCTGATAATCAGGCAGATGTTTGACATTACAATTACGCAGGAAGATTGAGAGTGAATGGTCATGTTATTCTTAGCTCATGTTGGATGATGGGTCAGAATGGGCTAGAAAAATTGTTGAAAGCCATAAAGTTCAACTAAACCAGAGAGCTGAAGGGACAGTGGAAGTTCCAGAGTATCCCCTGCTGAGATGTTCACAACCCACCACTCCACCTAAAGGCATGACCCTTCCTATAACTCACGACCAAAATGTCTTGCCTGATGTCTCCACACCCTTCCTGTAGTACGTATTTTAAGTAAAATACATTTAAAAAAATTGTAGTCTTTCCATATATACTTCAAGGTGGCCTAACTCTATGCCTTTGATCAGGACACTTCTGTTAAAAATGTCCTCCGCCTTCCTTTCGTGTCTACATCACTCAATTCTTTCCACTATTCAAGACCCAAGTAGACAACCACAATGTATGTCACTGTAACCTTCTGTCTCCCTCAGCCAAAGTCTTCTCCCCATCTGACAATCCAAAGCTTTGCTTCTATAATCCTCAGCTATTTTTATCCCTTTGTATCTTGTGGGATAGCTGTTTAGCTGTTTGGTTTGTCTCAAATCCTGTCTCATTTCTTCCTCTACCACCCTGAGCACCTCACACAGTACCCAGGAAGTGATCTATAAATACTTGAATGCATGAATTGGAAAATGTCTCATAAACCTCATTAGGTTCTAAATTCTTCTAGGACATGAAAAATGATTTATTTCCTTACTTTTCTTTCTTTTTAATTTTTTTCTCTGTGGTTATCTTCTTTAATCAGAATTTCATGCACATGACCTAATAATAGAGTAAATGTTGGAAATTGCAATTACCCAGGAAATTACCTTGTCTAATATTTTTGATGAGTTTATGTTGACCGTTTATAATGTTATTAGCTTTTTCCCTAGGGTCAGCAACTCTGCAAAAGATAAAATTCGTAATCTTGTACTTGTATACTTAAAGGAGAGCCCAGTAGTTTTGTTACTTCTCAATATTCTTTTCAGAGCTAGGACTCTTTGATTTGTGCAATTATTATGTATATTATTAAAGACCAATAAATCCAAGCCCTGAGATCCAATCTCATGAGTCAACTGGACTTGCCTTCCTGCATCTACTACTTTGGGAGGCAGTTCCATCAATAGCACATGCCACTAGGTGCCAGTGTTGTTCTACCAAAATGACCCTCAAAAAGTACAGGTGGTCCCTACTTTTATATGCATGCATAGCATTCTTGAAAATGGTGGCTCAAAAAGGATGTGAGGGGCAAAAATCTAGACAGTGAGCGTACTGTTATAATTTACTTTTGTACATATTTGACACAATCACACAAACCAATCCAATGAACAAAAAGTTTCAGTAAAATGAAGCACAAGTGCTTATTAGGTAGCATTAAATTAGTTTAGAGGAAAACATGAAGAGATGGTCTTGACTTTGCAAATCATGGATGCTCAGTTCCTGGTCATTGAGTAAGGACAGAGATTTTTTTCTTAATTCAGCAAATGTAAATGAATTGAAAATTAGCATTCACTTTATAGCCCCATTGCGCAAAAAACGTTATATCTCAATTTTTTTTTATTTTACTTAGAACTTGCCAGTAAAAATTTCCCTGTAGTTTAGAATGCAAGTAACTTGTTTCAATGAATTGTGTAACTGAATAACTTTGTTTAAAAACTTTATCTAATTATAATCAATTAAAGGCAAGCCAATACCAAGCATGCTTGTGTTTCTAAAAAAATTCTTTTTGCTACTCTTTCCTCCTGTTTCTTGGTACACGCAGCTTGCCATGTGGTTACTGTTTTTTGATCAGTTGTCCATAGATCTCACTAAGATGGATAAAGGAGGGCTTGAAATCAGAAGAAATGGAAACGTACAAAAATTATCAAAGTTTTTGCTTTTATCTGTGTGTGAGAATTCATCTTGGCTCCAGTATGTTTACAAATATGGCAGCATAAAAATATGTTTGCTAAAAAATAATGAAATTAACAACTGAATATTATGGGTCAAGAATGTTCATTATTAAAAATAAAATGACACTGCATTTCCAATAGAACAAGAGAAGAGCACATAATTTTTTTTTATTCAATATTAATTCTAAGACATATTTACCAAACTAAGCAGAAACAGTTTAATGTTCAGTTAAGTATGCTCCCTGTAATTTCAGGGCCCTTTTCCAAATAACAAAAAGCATTTTTAAAACTACTTGCCAATGTGGCAATAACATGTAGTACCATTTGCCTAGTAGATTTTTTTCCATCCTTTTATGGGAAACATATTGGTAAGAAGGTGCAAAATCTCCATCGAAGAGAAAATTTTTCAAAGAGTTGATAAAAAAGATAGGTTCTAGAATATGAGGTGTTCATCAATTTAGGAAAAGTCTCATTCTTCTTTATATTTTTAATATTGTCTTTATAACTTCCGCTCTCCTTTGGAGTCTGATAAGGTTTATATTTAACTTTCTGATTTTATTCTTCATTTGCCTTAACTATTCATTGATATTTTCAATATCTTTGTCTATATTCCAAAAGCAATTGTGAGCAAATTTGTAAATATGTTGGTAATTTATTCAAGAATTGACTAAAAGTAAAATCAACAACAATAACAGTGACTAATTTTTGTGGTAAAAATAAAGGTTGAAAATTCTGGACAAAAATATGAGTAAGGGGCGGGCCACGGTGGCTCAGCAGGCAAGAATACTCGCCTGCCATGCCAGAGGACCCGGGGTCGATTCCTGATGCCTGAACATGTAAAAAATATATATATATGAGTAAGTACAAAATCATCAGTATGGGCATATTCTATGCCCATATTATGTGAACATACAGATACCATGATTCAGGATAGATATTTAAGTTTGCATGATAAAAAAACAGAATTAAAAGAGACCATAACAGAAATATGGTTATGATTTCTAAAACATCAAGGGAAAGATGGAATTGATCAAGCTCAGTTAATAAAACTGAAATGAGAGGAGAAATATAGGACATATAGTCTTTTTAGAAAGCAGAAATAATTAGATAGAAACAAACCAAAATTCATCAGTAAGCACAATAAACACATCAAAATTGCTAAAGAAGGGTGGGCCACGGTGGCTCAGCAGGCAAGAATGTTCGCCTGCCATGCCAGAGGACCTGGGTTCGATTCCCGGTGCCTGCCCAGGTTAAAAAAAAAAAAAAAAAAAAAAGTACATACCAGACATATGACAATCAGAAAAAATCTGGGATAGCTATATTGATATCAATCAAAATACACTCCAGGGTAAAAATTAATCATATAAATGTAGTCTAAATGATAAAAAGATTAATTACATCAGAAAATATAGCAATTCTAAACTTAACAGCATATTTATGAGTTTAATTGCATGAGGTAGGATCTTTAAATCTTTAAATATATAAATATATATTTATATATATTATATATATATAAATATATATATCTTTAAATATATAAATCAAAGCTGAGAGACATGCAAAATGTAAAGATACATGATCATTACAAGCCATTTAAAAAATAAGTAATCTGATCAATATAATTTAAAAACTTATATGCAATTTATATAACACTGTGCATTCAATTATGGGAGGAATTATATCTTAAGCCAACATTAAACCTTTACATAAAATGGATCATATGATAGGCTCCAAACCAAGTCTCAAGAAATTTCAACAAAGAGCTAGGCAAAATACCATATAAACTGACTTCAAAGTAACTTGGTTATAAATTAATGATAAAAACTAATTATAGAAAAATACACGACTTACATTTGCAAGGGAGAGTCTAAAGAACATATGGAACATAAAACAGTTATAATTAAAATAATAGAATTACTGAATGTTAAAACAAGTTATAGGTAGCTAATAATGGAAAGATATACTCAAATTCTTTTATTAGAAATCTGTAAGAAATGAAGGATTAACTTAAAAGAATATGTAAGGAAGAAAATGACAACAGTTAACAGAAATTAATAAAAATGTTAAGCAAGCTATGATATATGGAGTATCTATGAAGTCAAAAGTTGATTCTTTGAAAAGGCTATAATAAAATACAAGTAATAATGAAATATAAGGAATGAAATAGAGAACATAATCACAAACAGAGCAATGCAATTTTCAGCAATCGGAATACTGTTATATCTTTTATGCTAATGAAAGTTTTAAAGATTTTTATTTGGGATTGTATGTTTACATACAGTTAAAAGAAAAAGCAAACAGAGCAATCCCACAAACTTAAATATGATTTCCCCCAATAATCACAGCTTGGATATAGACATTCATCCAATCCATGAATCTTATTCAGATGTCCCATTTTACTTAAAATCATTTCTGCATGTGTGTGTGTGTATTTAGTGCCATATAAATACCTATACATATATGTTGGTTTATGCTCTCACTACCAGAGTCAAGATGCTTGATCACAAGGGTCGCTTGTACGGCCATTTGTAAACAAACCCACCCACCCCTCTGCTCCCCTTTTCTTAATGAGTGACTTCTAAACTCCATCCTATTTTGAAAATTGTGCCTTTCACACCAAGAATGGATGCTGGGGTGGGGTGGGGCAAAATGGCGCCAGAGTGAGGTGTGGAATTTAGTTAGTCTTCTAGGATAGCTAATAAATAGCCAGGAGCTGTCTGGAACAACTGTTTGGGGACTTCACTGACCAGCACACATTGTATCCCAGCCTGGAATGGGTGGAAGGACCGAGATCACAGTGCAGACGTCTCCCAAGCTGTGGAGGCTGGAAGACCTCCCTCACTGGCAGGGCAGGCAGTCTCTGTCAATGAAGCTACAATTGCAGACTAATTAACAAATTCATACTGCTGAATACAAGCTCCAAAAACAGATAAACCTAACACAAGCATGAAAAGAACCCAGAGGTTTTGCCCCAGCAAAGAGAGGGTGGGGCTGATGGAAAAAAAAAATGGAGGCATTTTAGTTGGATGAGCTCAAAATACTGGAAAGGGGGCCCAAAGAACCAGGTACCAACTCTGGCTCTTGGTTGGAAAATCCAGGTGCCTGGAGTCAAGCTCTGAAAAGGAATTTTTTTGTATCCATTTTTTTTTTTAATTTCCTGACAACCCATTAGATGGAACTGCAGGCATTCTCAGTTTTCAGCACTGTCCAGGCACGGGCAGAATTAGCATATATCTGAGACAAAGTACCTTGTCAGGTGAAGGAGATAATTCCCTAAAGCACATATCTTTAAGTAGTCTCTACTGGGAGCAAGGGAAGATAGTATAGCTAACCTCCAATTGTGGTTTTAATCCTAGCAGAGAGGAGGTGGGACTGGAAGACAAAATAAAATGAAATAAAAATTTAAAAAA
>PVIY010052465.1:0-15185 GCA_004026745.1 Myrmecophaga tridactyla
GCGCGGGGCCTGCCTGACCCACGGGCTCCTCCACACTTCACATTTATTTCAGACTGTGCCCTCCATCCGCCCCTCGAATGAAGGCCTTGGTGAAGTAAGGGTGAGGAGGAGGGAGACGCCCGCACCCGGGACAGGCCGTGCCCCAGTCCTCTCGGGGGACCGGCCCTCGCCCTCGCAGCTGCAGCGCCGCGCCTGGCCTACGGGGGCGCGCGCTCGCGCGCGCTCGGGCCCGAGAGAGGCTCCCGTCTGTGGGCGTGACCTGAGGCTAGAGGCGTGGCCTACAGGCAGTGGGCGTGGCTGTAGAGGCGTGGAGGGGTGGGCGGGTCGCGCGATGCGGGCGTGACCACAGGGGAAGGGGCGGGGCTCAGCCCCGCGCATGCGTCGTATGGCCCGGCAATGGCGGCGCCCGGGGAGTTCCTCAGGAAGCGGACTCGCGCGGACACGGCCCCTGGGCCTGGGTCTCCGCCCGCGCCGGGCCGCGACCCCGCGCGCTCCCCGGCCCGCCTCCGCGCGGGCACCTTCTGGCTGACTAGGATAGCGCTCCTGAGGGCGCTCGCGTTCGTTTACTGTGAGTCCGCGGCGGGCCCCGGACCTTCCCGCGCCCCCCGCGCCAGGCTCGGGCCGGCCTAGCCGCGGCCCCCAGCCGCCTCCAGGGGCCTCAGCGTCTCGGCGGTCGTGGCGCGAGTACTCGGCCCCGCCGGCCCCCGCCCGCATTCGTGGAGGACGTTCAGCGAGCCCTGCGAGGCCCCGAGGCCCGGGGTGGGTGTGGGCTGGGGGCCGCGGCGCCGACACCGCGCCCTGCACGCGGCTCCTCGGGGCGGGCGGGCCTCGGGCGGCCCCTCCGGGCGCGGTGGGGTCCGGGCCGTCCAGCGGTGAGCGCCCGCGGCGGGAGCCGACCCGCGACTGGCAGGTCGGGTCTCGGGCCTGCGCGCGCGGCCTGGCCTCGGCCCCTGCCGGTCCTCCGCCCACCCCCAGACCTGGGGGGGTCCGGCCTGGTGAGCGCAGGAACACCAGGGGACACAAGTGGCAGGAACTCAGACCGGGCCCGCCCGGGTCCTCAACCGCGGCTGGAGGGGAGCGTGCCGGGAGGGGCTGCCGGCTGAGACTGGAGGGCGGTTTCCTTCCCTCATCTTCCTCACACGTGGCTGGGAGGAGGTGAATCGCAGGGCTCCCTGGAAAGTCCACGGGCGTGGACAGAGGCCTGGTGGCGGGGCGGAGGGGCTCGTCGAGGGCCTTCTGGAGAGCACCGTGCAGGGGCCGGAGGGGCTTTTAACTCAGCTTCTCACCCCTCCTTTTGCCTGTTTTTTTGGTGGTAAAATATACATAACTCAAAGTTTAACATCTTAATCATTTTTAAGTGTAAAGTTCAGCGGCATTAGGTACATTCACGATGTCATGTAGTCATCATCACTGTGTATAGAGCTTTTTCATGACCCCAAACAGAAACTCTGTACGCAGGAAGCAGTAACTCCGTTCCTTCCTGGGAACCTCTAAGCTTTCTGCCTCTGAGTTTCCGTGTTCTACAGACCTCCCTAAGTGGAGTCGTACGATATCTGTCCCTCCGTGCCTGGCCTGTTTTGCTCAGGGCGGTGTTTTCAAGGCTCGCCCTTGTAGTGTGGATCTGCCCTTGGCTCCTGCCCCGTGTGGTAACGTCGCGTGATGTGGCGGACCACATTGCATTCCCCTTCCACTTGTGGGTGGGTGGTCGGGGGCGTCTGCCTTTCCACTGTGGTGGATAATGCCGCCACGGACATCTGTGTGCACACATCTGTTCAAGGCCCTGCGTTCAGTTCTTTGCAGCATATGCCTAGCAGTGGAATTGTGGGTCGTAGGGTGATTCTGGGTTTAGAATTTCCTGAGGAACTGCCCAGCCGTTTTCCAGAGGCTGCACCCATTGTCAGTTCCCACCAGCATTGCACGAGTGTTCCGGTTCCTCCGCGTCCTCACTGTAGCTTGTTTTGTTTGCTTGTTGTAGCCTTCTAGTGTATGTGAAGTGATGGCTCACTGTGGTTTTGGTTTGCATTTCCCTGATGATGAATGAAGTTGAGCATCTTTTCTTGTGTGTTTGCGTATCTCCTTTGGAGAAATGTCTATTCATGTCTTTGGCCCATTTTAAAAATTGAATTCTTTATATATTGTGGATACCTGTCCCTTATTAGGTATATGATTTGCACTTTTCTCCCATTCACTGTCTTGATAATGTTCTTTGATATACAAAAGTTTTAAATTTTGATAATGTGCAGTTTATCTATTTTTCTCTTTTGGCGCCATACTTAAGAAACCATTGCCAAATTTAAGGTCCTGAAGATTTCCCTCTATGTTTACTTCTAAGAGTTTTATGGTTTTAGCACTTAAATTTAGGTGTCTGATCTATTTTGAATTAGTTTTTCTAAATGGTGTGAGGTAGAGGTCCTTCTTCATTCTTTTGCATGGGAATATCCAGTTTTCCTAGCACTATCTATTGAGAAGATGCTCTGTCCCCATTGCACGGTGTTATGGAATGGAGCACATCCCCCAAAAGACATGTCTAAGTCCTAACCCCCAGTCCTGTGATGGGAGTATTTTTGTATATAGGATCCTTAGCGGGGTCATTAGTTAAGATGAGGCCAGATTCGGCTAGAGTGTGCCCTTATCCAATATGACTGCTGTCCTCATGAGAAGAGATTTGGACGTGATTAGGCAGAGAGGTGGCCACGTGACTGGGCGGACACTGAGTTCTGTGCCACCTGCTAAGGAGCCCCATGGACTGTTGGCCACTGCCAGAAGCCCGGGGAGAGGCCTGGAGTGGATTCTCTGCTTCAGGAGAAAGCACGACCCTGCCGACATCTTGAATTCAGACTTTTGGCCTCCAGAATGGTGAAATAATACATTCTGTTGTTTATGCCACACGGTCTGTGGTCCATTGTTACAGCAGGGCTGGCAAACAAAGACAGGTAGTCTTGGCACCCTTGTGGGAAAACTATTGACCGTCCACGTGGGGTTTCTTCCTGGGGTCTCTGTTTTATGTCATTGGTTTGGCATGATTTTTAAAAGAATTATTAAAATAACAAATAGTTCTTAACAGTGTTGCTTTATCTTCTGCAGTATTAAATAGTCATTCTGTGAGTTTGAGCTGTCACTTAGCAAAAGATGAAGTTAAGATAAAGTTAATCTTTGAGACTTTAATAGACCTTTAAAAGGGGAGCCCATAATGGAGTGGGAAACCCCAGTGGCTTTGCTGGCAGAGAGCTCAGCTTCTTGAAGTTGTCCCCCAAGGAGCCTTTCAGATGAACTGAGGCTGTTTTGATCTCCACTGGGATTCTCTTTTCAATTCAGAAGAAAGCAATTTTAAGCCAGTGGGGTCAGGCAGATATTTTAAGCATGGTGCTGAACTTAGCTCGATTGGCTTTGGCATATGCATTTTTTCCCCCATCTTGTGAGTAAGTACGCTTGGAGTAGAATCTTTTTTTTTTTCAGTCGTATCAAGAAACTGGTTTCCCAGTGGCCCAGGGACTTTACTCTGTGGCTGACAAGGCCTGGGGAAGGGGGCACGTATCCTGCCTTGTATCCTTTTAGAGGGTTTTGGGTCTTTCTGGAACACTTGTTCCTCAATGTCCCAGGTGTTTTCCAAGATGCCATAGAGGTTCTTCAAATATTTCATTGGAAGTTAATTTAAAAAATGTTTTTAGCTATTGCAGAAATTGTAGTTCAAAACACAGTCAAATGTATTCCATAGACGTTCCTAGTTAAAGCACACTGAACTTGGGCAAACTTAAGCTTGTGCAGGAAGATGTGTTGCTTTCAGAAGCACAGAACCACCTGGTTTGTTTTTGCAACCTCAGAGTCAGATGCCACACTGGCCCCGTGGCATGATGTGTAGGTTCTCTGTGGCAAGGATGCTGTAGATGGGTTCCACCTTGGACGGCAGGATTCACAGGCCATCTGCAGGCACTGCCATGCATGCTGGAACGTGTTCTGTTCTGACTTTGAATGCACATGCTGGAAAGCAGCGTTTTAAGGCTTGTTGCCAATGCAACTTGGAGTAAGGCTTCACCTGGCATCTTGTTGCATAGCCTCCACCCCTGCAAATGTTTGTTGCATTGAACAAATCTCTATGTAACAACTGCCCATGCCAGTCCCCTCTGGGGGCTTCACAAGTAGGTGTTCACTTTGTCGCTTCTCATGAAGACAGTCTCATTACGCCCTGAGGACAGATGAGGAACAGAGAGGTTGAGCAGGTTGCCCGGGGTACACAGCGAGTCACAGTAGCCACTGAGTCCAGGCAGCCTGGCTCTGATTTCTGCCCTTGCTTGCTCTCCATGCAGCCTTGGACATCTTAAACACCAGGTTCACATTCAGGGTAGCGACGTTCGTAGGATCTCAGGTGCCCCCAGAAGGACGGAGGCGGCCCTGGACACCTGGCACCCACATTCCTGTTCACTTGGTGCAGGATGGCCAAATGCAGATAGAGAGAATGCGCGCAGGACAGGACTCACTGGCCTGAGCTGAGGGGCCGAGTGCTCTCCTCGTGGAGTGCAGGGTCAGTGCAGCTACCCTTGGGTGCCGGACACTGGTGGTACTGGAGACCTGTGGGTGCTGGTCACCCAAGGCCCCTGGGTGCTGGTGGGTGCTGGACGCCTGGGGGTATCTGGATGCCTGGGGGTGCCAGAGGCCTGGGACTGCTGGGTGCCCTGAGCTGCTTTAAGCCTGTAGTGCTGGGTGCTCTGTTGGACCTTGCCTGTTGGCGGGTTGCTTTTCCCTGAGCAGCGTTCTCCCCAGTGCTTCAGGAATGTTCTCGTCACCTGTTCCTGTCAGAACTGCCTCTCCTCTTGATTTTCTCTGAGAGTATTTGAATTTAAATTTTGTGTTTTCTGAAATTTTCCTTTGTTTCCCATGTGCCTCCTCTAGAGGTATTTATTTGCTTTTTTTTATGTTTTGGTCTTTTTTCCTTGAGTTGCTGTCTCTGTCCTGGCCTTTGGTGGTTCTTTTTTTTGTTTTGCTTTTTTAATTTAGGGGGCAGAAAGGACATGATTTATTAAAATTTTGATGTACAAGGTAAAGGTTTTAAACAATTAGTTTTAAACAGTTATTCGTTGGTCCACATTTAATTAGGATACATTTAATTGTCAGGAAATATTTATGGTTTTTAAATCCGAAAATGTTTATTTGCCTTAGGCACATTTTTTAAAAAGCATTTTTATTGTAACAACAGACATACAAACATTCTTGGCATGGTTACAATCAGTGGCTCACAATATCATCACATAGTTGTGTATTCATCACCGTGATCATTTTTTGAACATTTGCATCTCTCCAGCAAAAGAAAGAAAAAAGAGAAAAGAAAAAACTCATACATGCCATACCTCTTACCTTTCTCTCTCATTGACCACTAGTATTTCAATCTACTCAATTATTTTAACCTTTGTTTCCCCTATTTTTTGTTTATTTCTTATCCATATTTTTTACGCATCTGTCCATACCACACATAAAAGGAGCATCAGACACAAGGTTTTCACAATCACACAGTCACACTATAAAAGCTATATCATTATGCAGTCGTCTTCAAGAAACATAGCCACTGGAAGAGCTCTGCAGTTTCATATACTTCCCTCTAGCCTCTCCAATACACCATAAACTAAAAAGGGGATATTTCATTTGGTGATTCTTGTCTGTTCCCTTTAGAACTGACACCCTGGAGTGGTGGAAGCTGTGCCTGTTGAGCCAGGTGGGATGTGGTGGCTGCTGTGAGAGCCGGGCTGGGGGTGGCATAGTTGTCCCACGCAGCTCTGGCCACTCCCCTTGGGTTCCCACCTTCTACACTCTCGGGTGTCTCAAGTTCCTGCCTCCCTGGGCTCTGCAGAGTGGCCCCCTCCCCTCCGACTTCTCCACCTCCCCCTGGCCACCCTACCTCAGGCCCTTTCTAGTCTTTCAAAAGTGGGTAGATTCTCTTGTTCTTTCCTCTGTGGGGGCATTTATGTCCTTTGTGCATTTACCGTCTGTGCTGGTTTGAAATGATGTATGTACCCTAGAAAAGCCATGTTTTGATCCTAATCCCATTTTGTAGAGGCAGCCGTTTCTTCTAATCCCTATTCAGTACTGTATGCCTGAAACTGTAATTAGATCATCTCCCTGAAGATGCGATTTAATCAAGAGTGGTTGTTGAGCTGGATTGGGTGGAGGTGTGTCTCCACCCATTTGGGTGGGTCTTATGATTGGTTTGCTGGAATCCCATAAAAGAGGAAACATTTTGGAGAATGAGAGACATTCGGAGAGAGCAGAGAATGTCGTAGCCACGAGAAGCAGAGAGTCCATCAGCCAGCGACCTTTGGAAATGAAGAAGGAAAACACCTCCCGGGCAGCTTCGTGAAGGGAAGCCAGGAGAGGAAGCGAGCAGGCAATGCTGTGTTCACCACATGCCTTTCCAGATGAGAGAGAAGCCCTGACCCTGTTTGCCATGTGTCTTCTCACTTGAGAGAGAAACCCTGTACTTCATTGGCTTTCTAAAACCAAGGTATCTTTCCCTGGATGCCTTAGATTGGACATTTCTATAGACTTGCTTTAACTGGGACATTTTCATGGCCTTAGAACTGTAAACTAGCAACTTATTAAATTCCCCATTTTAAAAGCCATTCCGTTTCTGGTATATTCCATTCCGGCAGCTAGCAAACTAGAACACCATCCTTCCCATAGGGTCTTGCAGGACAGACATGAGCAGCTTAGCCAGAGGGGTGGCCCGGTGGACCCAGGCGTCACTCCACACCCTCCTCCCTTGCTTCTTCCCTGACAGAGGCTGGAAAAGCTAAACACAGAATTCATTTTTTCATCTTGCTGCCAGAACTGGCTGCAAACCCAGTTTGGCCAGTGAGACATAGGTCTCATATACTGGGGGATAGTTTCAGGAACTTTTTTCTTTCTTGATAAAAGGAGCAGATAAAACTTGTGCTGCCTTCCCTTCTCCTTTCTACCTTTAACGTGGACATGGGCTGGGGCTGCAGCAGCCATCATGTGACTGTGAGGCAACAAGTTTGAGGATGGAAGCTGGCATGTAACAGGTGGCAAAGCAGGAAACTGGCCTCTCTGGTAGTATCACCGAGTGGCCAAATGCATTCTTTGCCGATAAATCCAGGGTTTTCTTGAACTTTCTACTTCTGAAGAGTGCCACCCTCGGTGGGGGAGGGGAGGGAACGGGAAAGCAGTGGTGTGGGCAAAGGAGTTTGAATGAATGTGCGGCATCAGATGGGTTGTCAGGGCCTAAGCCTGTGAGCTAAGGGTCCACAGCACCACCCTTGGTGCCTTGCTGGGCCAGGGACAAAGCCCTGGGGAGTGCCACCTGTCCTGGAGGGCAGGGGTACCTCATGTGTTCTACTGCCCTCCGCCTCGGTCACAGTCTGCATTTCATCCTGGCAGTCCCAACCTCCTGGTTGAGTGCTGTTTTTTTTTCTTTTGTTAGTTTGTATACGTTAAAGTTCATCTTGCAATGATTGTTATTATAAGTTATTTTTAATCACTTAGAAAATCGTGATAAAATATATGTAATACAAAATTCGCCATCGTAACCATTTTTCAGTGGATTCGGTGGCATTGGTCACATTCCAGTGTTGCAGGGCTGTGGGCCATCAGCACTGTCTCGTTCCAACATTTGTCGTCACCCCACACAGAAACCCTGCCCCTGTTAGCAGTCCCTCCCCATTCCCCCTTCCCTCAGCCCCTGGTAGCCTCTATTTTACTTTCTGTCTGTGCATCCTTACTTCTCACATCCTCTCCAACACTTGTAATTTTCCTCTTTTTTTTCTTTCACCCAGAGGCAGCCTCGTGGATGTGACGTGGCATCTCATTGTGGTTTTGATTTGCATTTCCTTAATGGCTGAAGATATTGAGCATCTTTTCTTGTGCTTTTTAGCCATTTCATCTTCTCAGCGAAATGTTTATTCAAGGCCTTGACCCATTTTAAAATTGGATTGTTGGTCTTTTTGTTGTTGAGTTGTTGGAGTTCTTTGTATATTCTGGTTATTAAATTCTTACTGGATATGTGGTTTCCAAATACGTTCTCCCTTTCTGTAGGTTTTTTTTTACTTTCTTGCTAATGTACTTTACGGAAGTTTTTGACTTTGTGAGGTCCTATTTATCTAATGCTTCTTTGCTGCTTGTGCTCCAGGGCTGCCCTTGCACCAGTGCCTGGAATAGAGCTGTTTTGCTTTCTGGGATTTGCAGGCTCTGTCCCAGGGTGTACGTGGTCCCTCCACCTGAGAGTCCCATCCCACGATGTCTGGGGGTCTGGTGGGTCCCCCCTCTACAGGGGACGTGGGTGCCAGCATGTGAGTCTGCCTTCCCGTTGGTGGGCACTGAGTGCCCCAATCTTCACATTTACACATGGGGGTGCACTGTCCAGTGCAAATACCGAGGTCCAGAGGATGTGCTGATTTGGGGGTGGGAATTGTTAGAATTGAATTCAGAAACTTGTGGTTTGAGTCGACAAATATCAGCAGTATGACAGGCTGCAAGCCCTGCTGCACATTCTGGGAGTTGGGGAGCTGACTCGGTCCCTAGGCTCACAGTTTTGTTTTTTCTTTTAATTTTTAATTTTTTTAAAAAAAAATACCAAAAAACACTAAATGCAAACATTCTTAACATCATTATCCATTCCATTTTCATCATTCCATTCTACATATATAATCGGTAATTCACAACATCAC
Organism: Myrmecophaga tridactyla; assembly: GCA_004026745.1. Classification (NCBI taxonomy): domain Eukaryota; kingdom Metazoa; phylum Chordata; class Mammalia; order Pilosa; family Myrmecophagidae; genus Myrmecophaga; species Myrmecophaga tridactyla. Next base: position 8,673 of record PVIY010052465.1, read on the forward strand.
GTAGTTGCATATTCGTCATCATGATCATTTCTTGGAACATTTGCATCTATTCAGAAAAAGAAATAAAATGAAAACAAACAAAAAAATTCATACATACCATACCCCTTACCCCTCCCTTTCATTGATCACTAGCATTTCAAACTAAATTTATTTTAACGTTTGTTCCCCCTATTATTTATTTTTAATACATATGTTCTGCTCGTCTGTTGACAAGGTAGATAAAAGGAGCATCAGACACAAGGTTTTCACTCGCAGTTGCTTTTAGGTGGCTGAGACGTGCTGTCTGAGACGGCAGCCAGCCCTCACGTGTGACCGTGTACCGCGTGGCGTCTATGCACATCTGCTGTGTGCGTGGAGCTTCTGACGTGTCTTCTGGTTGTGGGCACCCTGAGCCTCTTGGAGGCGGCTCCCTGTCCTTAGGTTGACCAGAGCGCAAGGGGCCTCCCAGCCCCGAAGCTCTTAGTCCATGAGACTCCCTGTCCAGGCCTCAAGCACAAAGCCTCCTTTTTTTTTGGCTAAAACTGTTTGCAAAGTGCATTTTTTTTTCATGCACTACACTTTTTTTTTTTTTTAACTTTTTAAAATTGTATAATATAACATGTATACAAAGCTAAGAGAGAAAAAAGCAATAGTATTCAAAGCTCTCTTCAACAGGTAGTTACAGGACAGATCCCAGAGTTTGTCATGGGCTACCATACCATCCTCTCAGATTTTTCCTTCTAGCTGCTCCAGAACATTGGTGGCTAGAAGGAATAAATATTTTTTATTATCACAATCAACTTTTTTTTTTATTTTTTGTGAAAAATAACATTTACAAAGCAATAAATTTCAAAGTACATCACAACAATTAGTTGTAGAACATATTTCAGAGTTTGATATGGGTTATAATTCCACAATTTTAGGTTTTTACTTCTAGCTGTTCTAGATATTGGAGAGTAAAAGAAATACCAGTATAATGATTCAGCACTCATACTTGTTTGTTAAACCCGACCTTCTCTGTATAATTCCACCATCTTTCTCCCACTCTTTAGGGGTATTTGGGTTATGCCAATTCTAACTTTTTCATGTTGGAAGGGGCTGCTGATAATATGGGATAGGGGGATAGAACTGGTTGATATTCTGAAGAGGCTGGGCCAGGATTTATCTGGTCCAGGGACCCATCTGGAGGTTGTAGTTTTCTGGAAAGTTACCCTAGTGCATGGAACCTTTGTAGAATCTTATATAATGCCCTAGGTGTTTTTTAGGATTGGCTAGAATGGTCCTGGTTGGGGTTTGGCAAGCTATGATAGGTAGCAATGTCTAACTGAAGCTTGTGTGAGAGTGATCTCCAGAGTAGCCTTCCGACTGTATTTTAACTCTCTCAGCCACTGTTATTTTATTAGTTACACTTCTTTTACCCCGTTTGGTCATGATGGCATTGTTGAACCCCTGGTGTCAGGGCCAGACTCATCCCCGGGAGTCATGATCCAAATCATCAGGGAGACTTTCACCCCTGGACGTCATGTCCCATGTAGTGGGGGGCACTGGTTTCGTTGCAGAGTTGGGCTTAGAGAGAGTGAGGCCACATCTGAGCAACAGCAGAGGTCCTCTGGAGGTGACTCTTAGGCATGCCTGTAGGTAGGTTAGACTTCTCCACTATATACATAAGCTTCTCGAGGTCAAGGGCTTGCCCTATGACTTGGGTGCCCCTAATGTTTGACACAGTATCTGGGTTTCTGGTGGTAAAGTTTAATAGTTCCATAGTGAAATGACTTTTGAAGCTGCGTCTGGCTACCTAGATTTTGCATATTCTCCAGGTTAGCCCCTCTAAGACTTTCTCCATCATTTTGCAAAAACAGAGTCCTGGAATCGTCTGGCTCTACACTGTGTCCTCTCAGCCCGCAGCGTCCCTGCTTGTCTGAGCGGGCCACTCCCACAGGTGAGTCCGCTCTTCTTCATGCTGTCTGTCTTCTTTCCCTGCAGCTGTGGCGTTCCTGGTGGCTTTCCACCAGAACAAGCAGCTGATTGGAGACCGGGGACTGCTGCCCTGCAGAGCGTACTTGGGGAGGCTCCTGCGGCACTTCCACGGGCGGGTCGGCTGGGAGGCCCTGAGCCACGCCCCCACGGTCATCTGGTTCCTGGACTGGTCGGATGTGAACGCTGCCCTGGACACCCTCTCTCTCCTTGGCCTGGGCATCTCGTCCTTCATTGTGGTGACCGGCTGCGCCAACATGGTGCTCATGGCTGTGCTCTGGGCCCTCTACATGTCGCTGGTCAGCGTGGGACAGGTCTGGTGAGTGGAAGGGGGTGCCCAGCATGTGGGGAGGCCTCAGCCTGCACCCAGCAGAACCCCCTCCCCTGCCCGTGGAGCGGCCGGCCCGCTCCTGCTTGAGTTAACTTGGCTGCGGAGGAGATGGCCATTTGCCTTTGGGAGCAGGGTTGCAATTCTGTGTGGAGTGGTGTGGCCCCCACGAGACCACCTTGCCACCCCCTTGACAAACATGGGGGCCTTGAGATGGGGGTGGAAGTCGCGGGTGGGCTCCTGGGAGAGCTGTAGTGGTGGGAGCGTGGATTGGAGGCTGCCCGTCGTGTACCTTCTCGTGCCTTCCTTTTTCAATAGGAGTTTTACCACCTGCTCCCAGGTGTGTGTGGGGGTGGCAAGTCACACCCAGCCCTGCCTGGGGCGCTGGTTCCAGAGCTGTGGAAATGCCGTATGGAGTCTTTGGAGGTTCTGCTGGAATTCCCTGGGCACATGTGAGGGGCGTCAGGGGGACCAGCTTTAACAGAGGTTGAGGAGGCCTTCAGGTGCTGTGTCCTGTCTGGATGGGTCAGGTGAAGGGAGACCCCTTTCTCGTTTCCCCCTTGGTGCTCCAGCTCTTGCCTCAACAGGAAGCCTGGAGGGCTTTGTAAGAAAGGTGGCCTTCAGGAGGCTGCTGGGTGGAGGTCGGCATTCAGGTAGAAGACAAGACACAAATGCACAAATTAATTCAGGCTCTCTAAAGTAAAATAAAACTAGGTGTGTCTTACCAGAAATGACGCATGAGATGTTTTATCTGAAAAATGTGTCTGGCACTTGAGTTAAGTGGCTCACTCAGCCCTTTCTCCTCTGGAGCTGGTGTCACCAGCACCTGTGCGTCTGCACTGGTGGCGGGGGAGGATGGCGGGCCTCACATGCTCTCGCCACGGGCAGCTGCTCCCTGCTCCAGGGCTCTCTCCTTGGGAGCTGCTGTGGTTCACACCTACCTCTGACTTCCCCAGCGGGCTGTGTCAGCATGAGGAAAGGGGGTTGTGATGCTGGAATCACGTAAAAGAGGGAAGCACCCTGGAATAGCATACTGGCTTCCTTTTTCTTGATACTACAAATGAAAGCTAGACATAATTTATTCCTTTTATGTCCCGCTTGTTTTAAGTTGAGAGGAAGGAATATTTATTTTGGGGCTCAGATGCTCAGATAATGGGGACAGTTGACTGAAGATCTCTTTCAACTCCCATCCAGCTAGCATCCCATGGCGCAGAGAGGAAGCCCTGAAGGGTGGGGGAAACAGCAGGCAGGTGGGCTTCACAGCCCCTCTCGGTTGGTGATCCAGCTGCCGCACTGTGTGGCTCCTGAAATAGCGAGTCTTCTCCGTGCACGGTGTTTGTGGTTAGAATGGTTTCTGGCACAGGCCATTGTTGAGACTCCTGGGCACTTCCTGCATCGCTGAAATGCCTGTAGTTTCCCCCCAAGCCACCTTCCCTCCCTCTTCTTAGGTGAGTGTCTTCCAGCTGCTCCCCGACCTAGGCCATTGGCCACAAAGAAGCCCCAGGTGTCAGAGAGAAACCTTCTGCTATTGCCGGGTGCTGCAGGTAAAGCGAATCTCATAACCACCGGTACTTTGAATTCTGGGTGTTGCCGCTGCAGTGTGGAGTCACACAGCCTCACAATGCTGCCTGCGTGTTCAGAACAGTCCGACTCCTTCACTTGACCTAGCCTATCCTTTCCTACCCTCCAGGCACACCACTAGTGCCCTGCGAGCTTACGAGGGATCCCAGACGCTGCCGCCCCGGGGCAGCTGCTCTCCCTTAAGCGTCAGTCCTGCAGGAAGCGCTTCCCACAGGAGTGCCTTCCTGCCTTGGTTGTAAGAGGCAGAGACTTTTTGCTTGTCAAGGCTCCTTAAAAAGCAAGGTTTTATAAACGGACTGTCTCACAATGGCAAGGGACATGAGGAAAGAGAAAGTTGGGGCAGCGGGCTGGCCATGCTCACGCCTCACCCCTAAATGGGATGACGGGAACCTGAGCAGAGGGTCCGTTCAGGGCAGAAGGCGCTGCTCGGAGGGCTGGTCCTCTGCACCGCGTGCGTGGTCAGAGCCCTAGCCCCGCCCCCATCTGGTCCGCGCCACGGACTACACTGTGTCCTAACTCATGCCACCTTCCAACCTGTGCCTCGGACCTCGCCGTGTCCCAACTCATGCCACCTTCCAACCTGTGCCACGGACCTCGCCATGTCCCAACTCATGCCACCTTCCAACCTATGCCATGGACTATGCCATGTCCCAACTCATGCCAGCTCTGCGCTCCCCCCTTGGCTCAGGCCAGTCCAGCCCAAGTTGTGGTTTCAACAACCAGAGCTCTCTAGTGAGCTCTTCTCCCTGAGTTTCCGATGCAGGGGTACCTGGTGTGGTACCAGGGGTCAAGGGGGTGGGGAGCAGGGCCCAGGCTGTGGGGTGTTGGGGCCGGAGCTGAGGACTGGGGGTCCTCGGAGTTGGCAGCCCCTCCTCTCAGGCTGAAAGTGAGCTGCCAGCTGAGCAGGAGAGGGGCTGGGCATGTGGCCATGGGGGTTCTCTGGCCATTGTCCTGGACAGAGCCTGCAGCGACACCCGTGCGGCAGCGCAGAGCTGGGCTTTGGGGCAGCCCTCAGGGTGGAGTCAGGTCTGGCTTTGCCCACCTGGAGGCTGTGAGCATCAGAGGTGGAGGAGGGCCAGCTTGATGGCCCTTCCTTATCCTTCTCTGGAGGGCCAGTTGTGTTACGAGGAGAGGGATTTGCGGTTTTCATGGTGTTCCAGGAGGCCTGTGCATATGGTGAGGATGCCAGGTGCTGGGGTCTTCCACTTGTCAGGGGGCTTGCTGGGGATCGGGCCATTGGGATTCTGGCTCCTCAGCCCCAGCTTGGCTCTGCTCACAGGAGGGTCTTGCAGGAGGGGCCAGGGGCTGGGATGTTCATCTGTTGGGTGGGGGCAGGCAGGGAGGGGCTGGCAGCCTGCCTTCTGCTGTGGAGCTTGCCTTTTCCGTCTCTCCATACAGGGGCCGGGCTAAGGTTGGACTGACTTGAGTTTCATCCACAGCCCCAACAGCACACTCACCTGGACGTGGTGAAGCTGTTATCCCGGTGCTGGACGGTGTTGGCCAGGTTGACCGGCGTGTCAGAGTGGCCACGCCCTCCCTTCCTCACCGACACGCACTCCTAGGAAGTAAATACCCGCTTTGACAAACAGGAGGCCCAGTGTGACTCCTGGTGGGGAAGAGTCCAGCTGGTGAAGAATCCGTGCGGCCAGCTTTCTCTGAAATCCCCTTTGAGAAGTCAGAGCTATGTTCAGGCTGGTGGTCTTGGGGCCAGAGCCCCGTGCCCCCCTCCTTCTGCCCTGTTTTGGGGGGTGCCCCTGAGTCAGTCCGAAACCCCTGCATAACCCATGCAGAAGGTGCGGGTTAATGAGGGGCCATTGGCAGCGTGGGGCACCTGGGGGTGGCGCTTCCCAGCTTGGACATGTGTGTGTTGCGCTTTGGCCAGGCCCAGCCTGAGTGAGGGGTGGCCTCGTGGGGTGGAGCCAGCACCAGACGCCAGGCCATCCTCTGGTCCATCTCACACCTGGGTGCTCTGGCTGGTGCCCCAGGCTCCTGCCCTCACCGCATAGTGGCCGGGCTGGAGCACGTGCTCGGGTCCATGGGGCTCCCTCTGGGCTCAGAGGGACGCAGTGCCTCCCTGCGCGCCGTCTTCACCATGTGCGCTTTCCTTCTGTGCTCTGTGGGTGAGGCTGGGGACGGCTTTCCTGAGCTGCACAGATCCCATTGCTGCTTCACTTCCATGACTTTTTAAATGAATAAGCTTTACTTTAGAATGGTTTTAGATTTACAGAGTTGTTGTGAAATAGAGTTCCTGTGTACCCCATATCCAGATTCGCCTATTTTTAACTTCCTCCTTTAGCCTGGTCCATTTGTCCCACTTAAAGAACCAGTATTGATACATTATTACTATCTACAGGCCACATGTTACTCACGTGTCCTTAGTTACTCCCTCCTGCCCTTCACCTGGGACCACCTGGCGTTGGGTCACCGTGTCTTAGGCTCCCTGGGCGGTGACAAAGTTCAGACGCCCTGTTGTGGTGCCCGTGACGGTTTTGAGAAGGCCTGCTCAGGTGTTCTGTAGACTGTCCCACAGTTGGGATTTGTCGGGTGTTTTTCTTACAGTTAGAAAGGATGTGGGTTTGGGGAGAAGAGCCCATGTGAGGGCCCTCATCGCAGCACACACAGGTAAGTGCACGGCTGGCCTCACGCTGGGC
>PVIY010052466.1:0-15179 GCA_004026745.1 Myrmecophaga tridactyla
TTTGAAATGCCTTTTCCATTTTGGTAGCTGAAGTTGGAAAAATGTTTGGAGTACTATAATTATCATTTCTGGGAAAAAATACACATTGCAGTATTTTTGTTTTTGCTGCAGGTCAAGTTGTAGTTCAGAATGGAAAGTAAACATGTCCCTTTGCTCAGCTGCAGCTCGCATATTTGTAGTCTCCCGGTGCCCCCTTGGCGTTAGACAAGGGTTTACTCAGTGGGTACACAAAGGACACAAAGACGGCATAGAAACGCGGGGCCCTTTCAAGGGCTTGCCCCAGTGCACGTCTGATTAGGAAGTTTGTGCTGGGGCTGGAATGGCCAGAAGGGTGGAGAGGCCTTCAGAGAAAGTCATGGGAAGGGGGCAAGGCTGCGAGAAGGACCAAGGCTGGAAGGGGCTGTTCTCAGAGGTGGTCTAAGCACGTTCTCACCAGGGCGGGCTGAACAGTGTAGGAGACCCTTGTCTGTTTGTTTTCGGAGGTGCTCATCACCCCTATATGCCACCTTGTCAACTTGAGAGCTGTGTAAGCAAGGCCCTCAAGACGTCTTGATGCAGAAACAGCTGGGGAAGAATCTCTTGGGAAAACTACCTGTATAAGGCAGCTTCCACCCTTCTTCAGAAAGGGTGGGGACTGTTCTCTCAAAAAGTTGTCTTTTCTAAAGGAGTTAATCAAGAAGATAATGGGAGCTGGCAGAGGAACAGCCCTTGAGTAGAAGTTTGGCATGCTTAGATGGCAGCGTGTGGGCATGCTAATATATATGTACATGTAGGGATATATCAGTCGTGTGTATGTTTCAAATAGTTTTACCTCTATCAATAACATCATTGTGTTCTGGGCATTTTAGGGACTAGGTTTTTATTTTTGTTTTTTATAATGTTTTTTGTTAAATAGAACATGTATACAAAGAAAAGGAAAAAAAAAGCAATGATTTTCAAAGTTCACTTCTACACATAGATACAGAACAGAATTCAGAGTTTATTATGGGTTACTGTTCCACTATTTCAGATTTTTCCTTCTAGTTGCTCCAAAATACTGGAGTCTAGAAGAAATATGTATTTTTCTTTTTTGTGAAAAACAACATATATATAAAAAAGCAACAAATTTCAAAGCGCATCACCACAATTTGCTGTTTGTAGAGCAGATTTCAGAGTTTAGTTTGGTATGGGTTGCGGTTCCACCATTATAGGTTTTTATTTCTAGCTGCTCTAAGATCCTGGAGACTAGAAGAAATATTAATATAATGATTCACCCTCATGCTCATTTGTTAAACCCTACCTTCCCTGTATAACTCTACCATCACCTTTGATCTTTCTCCCAGTCTTTAGGGGTGTTTGGGCTAAGCCCATTCTAACTTTTTCATGTTGGAAGGGGCTGTCGATAATATGGGATGGGAGGATGGAACTAGTTGATGTTCTGGAGAGGCTGGGCCCACTAGGTTTCAGGACTTATCTGGTCCAGGGACCCGTCTGGAAGTTGTAGGTTTCTGGAATGTTATTCTAGTGTGTGGAACCTTTGTAGAACCTTATACCATAGGGAATGGATTTTAAACAGGGAGGGGGGGGAACAGACACAAGGGCTGAGGATTGCCATGAGGACATAAACACTCACACAGTTTTAATCTTCAAAGAAAGCTTTAAGAATAAGTGTTATTTTGCCCTGTTTAATAGATGATTAATTAAACCCAGACTCCATAGAATTTGATGGATTTGCCCAAGGTCGCACACGGCTGGTAAGGGGTGGAGAGGGAATTTACACTGAGGGCTGTCTGACTCAAAGCCTGCGCTTTACTAGTGACCTGCCATGATGACGATATTGAGCGCATAGCTGTGCCGGGTATGGGGCCACTTGCGACTTAAGTGATCTCAACTCTTAGAGCAATTCTGATGTGACTCAGCTCAAGGAATTTGCCTAAGGCCATGCAGTGTGTAGGAGGGTCAGGATTTGGACACAGCTCTTTCTAACTGCGCTACCTCTGCAGTAAACCTGTAGGTCATTCTCACTCCCATATGGAAAAGATAAAGTAGCCTCTGTTCAATGACAAGTAAGCGGTACAAAGAAGTAGTTTATCTTTTGTGAGATAGAAATAAAAAGAGGAAGAAAGGGAAAGACAGGCAAATAAATGGCCAAAATACATTTTCAAAAATTGGTTTGTGTGTTTTTAGCTACACAGATTTTCTTTCCCAGAATATGCAAACCATCATGAGAACTAGCAGTTGAATAGCTAAATAACCTGCTGTTCTTTATCTGCTGTTATCATCATCAACAAAGACACAATAGCAGCAGCCTGGCCTGCTCTGCTCTCTACCTCTCCTTACTTTTATGCTGCCCAGCACTCTCTCCCTATTCTTGATGCATCATTTTAATTGCATCTCGTAGCTGCTTTCAGGAACCTCTTGAAGACCTCACATCAACACATAATATTCTTTGTAGTCATTCTTTCTAAAGACCTTTAAAATCTGCATGCTAGCTAGCCCCTGGGTCTCAGAAATTGATTGACAATATTACTGATAATACCCTTGGTTAAAAAACCCTTTTTTTAAAAAAAAAAAATCACGAGATCATATTTTCTACTATATAGCCATAATTCTAGAGTATTGGCAAATACTGGAGTTTTAAAGGAAAATGAGTATTTCCTCCTTTTTTAAACGAGCATCTGTTGGTCTTCTTTGGAGTAGCAGCCAGAGGCCAAGTGTCTCTGGAATCTGACTGCATGTGAAGGGCTCAGAAGTTCTAGCTGGAGTGCTTTTGTAGAAGACATCCACAAGTTACAGATGAGAGGATGCCATGACTCTTAATTCTCACGTGTTTGAAATCTGACATTTTCTTTTCTTTTTTTCAAGTCAATATCATCATCACACACATTGCAGCAACCCTTCTTGGTGGATGGAAAATTGAAGTGTGGAAAGTGACCCACCCAGAGTCACAAGCCAGCACAATAGAAGCTCTGTTTGTGCTCTGTGATGGGTGTTGCCTTCCATTAAACATCACCCTGGGAAATTCTTCTTTTCTAGTGTTTATGCCTCTATGACATTTTCAGGCTGCTGTGAAGATTCTTCGTAACATGTTCTTGAGCTGACTATAGAAATTTAATTCATTTTTGTTTTTCCTCCTTGGTCATTTGTCCCATTCTCTGATCATCTTGATTCCTTTTTTGTTGTGAACTTGTCTTTATGGCTAAAAGGAGATGTGGTATTCAGATAAGACAATCATCTACTGGGTAAAAATTAATCTTTCTGAAACTAATCCTTGGTTCTTTGTATATTTATCTAGAACCATTCATGGGCCTTAATTTATTGCTAGATTTTTAAAAATAAGTTCATAGTTACATTTTTAAAAATTGTGTATAAATATATAAATGTATTTATTTGAATGGCATATCCTTTTGGGAGTAAACTGAATGTTTTTCCTGGTATGAACTAATACATGATGAATTGAAGTATCTCTGGACTAAAAATTCCAGTAAACATCCATAAACTATGATTTAAATTCAGTAGGAGGCACATAGGTTGCATTTGGGATCTGACTCCCCTACTCCTTCCACCCCATCTCCCACTAGGGACAGATCCTGGCAACCTCTTTCAGCATTTTTCCTTCTTCCCAAGAAGCTCTGGCCTCTTCCAGGAAGATTCCAGGAAAGACCCGTTTGAATTAACCCTGGGACTCAGTGGAGAGGGTAGCTAGAGTTGTTTCTACATCCTACATAGAAAAGATGCATGGTCCAGGAAGAGTCCTACAGCTGCCACAGAGCCCATGGGCTACTGGTGGCAGGCAGAAATCTGGAGGGCTTGTTGCTGCTTTGGCACTTGGCCAGCCACTGTTTGCGGGGATGTTTGAACATGCCTTTGGCGAAGCTCCACTGTCAATAGGGTACTTCATTAGAAAGATTCTTATTTGCTTGAAAAAGTAAGCCAGTGGTTCTCAGCCCTAATTGCACAATAGAATCACCCAGGGAGCTTTTGAAACAAATACTAATTCCCAGACTCCCCTCCTAGAAATTCTGTTTTAATTGGTTTGAGGTGGGACTCAGACAGTGGTATTTTTAAAAGCTTTTTAAGTTATTCTAATGTGTAGCCAGTATTGAAAACTACTGAGTTAACATGTCACATATCCAGTCTTAACAGATATTTACTGTTTTATTCTTTATATTTGGCTAATTTCTATTTCATTGTGATACAAACTAACTTTGTTAGATAATCAAAAGCAATATAGACTTGGTGTCTTCAATAATAACCCACTAAAAAGAAGGCCCTCTGTAGATTCTTGTACTGTTAAATCCTAGATTCAGAGTAAAAGAAAGTGCTGGGAAAGTACAGCTGGTGTTTCTGAACGAGCTGAAATATGAAATATTTCTGGGACTGTATCAACAAGCCTAATTTTTTCCCCTGGGGGTTATGATTGTGCGGAACAAGCCTTCACCGTGACGCTTGCCAAAAAAGGTTATGATAAAATCATGGAATGTGAATGAAAAGAATTCACAGTATAATTTTAAAGGAGTCAGTCTCTAAATTTAAAAATACAAGGATGACATATGTATTGCATTTGTAATAGAAGTTTTCAGAACAAAATAATGCTGAATACAAGAAAGCTCCCTCTTTTAGTATGTGAGGTTTGTAAGCCAAGGGAAAAATGAAAGAGATGGGGGACAAACAACCGGAAAGTGGTGGGGACACACCAGAGACCGTGAGCATCTCTGTTTTTGCAAATTAATTTTATACTCTGTTTGAGCAAATATTTAACCGTTGACTAAATGCATAAATACCAGAAAAGCTGATTGGGAAAGTTGAAGTTCCTTTTGCACTTGCCATCATGGACTAAAGTGACAGTATCACTTGCAACAGAAAGGAAGAGATAATTAAGTGAAAATAAGCTGGTATCATCATATTAAAATAATCTTCCTTTAAACACTCAGCCCTTAAAATACTGACAGGGTGACCAAGGAAAAGTGACTTTATAATACTCGAAAGCAAGTTTATATCAGTTCTAGTCACTTTTACGAGTGTGACTGCCTCATCCCCTTGACTATTTCTAGACCTCCTCCAGGTCCATATGGCATCAGAGAAAGTACAGTCAAGATCCGCAGGCAGCAAATACATTCAAGAGTTCTCAGCTTAAACACAGATGTCAATAAAACACAAAGGCAAATGAAAACTAGATGGAGGGCGGGCCACGGTGGCTCAGCAGGCAGAGCTCTCGCCTGCCCTGCTGGAGACCCGGGTTCGGAGGCTCTGCCACTGGCATTGTGACCTAGGCCAAGTCTCATAGTTTCTCTGGGTCTGTCACTCACTTGTGAAGTAGAGTTGGAAACGGTAACCTCTTCATACAGGAGTCTGAGGGCGTGTGAGCGAATAGAGGCATAGTAACTTACACATGCTCACTTAGTAGAGATTTATTTCATTTCCCTATCATGACCTTGAAAATTGAATCTTCAATAAGAAACATCTACTGAAATATTTTTTCTTGTTCACTCCTTACTGGTACTACCTACGTATTAACTATGGAAGTTTATATTTCTTCTCTTTTTTTTGGCATGGCAGGTGAGAATTCTGCCACTGAGCCACTGTTGCACCGCCCTGTATTTCTTCTTAATAATTGTGTTATGTTACTTGGAGAATAGGATCATTTTTGCCGTCAGGCTTTTCTTCTTGCTGTTTCCTGCGCCTGGAACACTTGTGCCCTGCTACTGGCATGGCTTTCGCCTTCTTTTCGTTCAGTTCTCTCTTCAGATGCCATGTCCTAGGGAGACCTTCCTCGCCACCTGGCTAAACCCTGTACCCGCATCCCTGACTCTGTTTCACGTCATTCATTCCCACCTGGCTGGGTAGCCCTTGTTTGTTGTCTGTCTCCACCTTCCCTCCTCCCCCAGAATTGTAAATCTGGAAGATAAGGATTCCGTTTTATTCCTGTTTCTCAGCCCTGCACCTGGCCATCTTGGCACATGAAAGTCTTTCAGTAAATATTTGTCGAATGAATGAGGAAAGAAGGACCAGAGAGGACTTTTTGTAAACCATATCTTAGCTGTTACAGTGACAAAATCTGTCTCCAACACCACCAGGTGGCCAAGGGACTGATACCATGGCCACTTGATAACCTTAGATTTTAGGGTATACCAGGGTGAGCTGTGGCCAAGGACGGTGACCCCAGGCTCCTTTTTACTTGGTGTTCTCCCTACTATATCTAATAAATAAAATGTCTAATATTTTATGAGATATCAAACCTAATAAAAGATTGAGATCCCTCGAATCATCTCTGTAGTTGCTGAAAGTGCCCTAAGATTGTCTCAGGGGGTCATATGCCACTGTATGTGTGTGCGAGAGAAAAAAGGGACAGAAGGCGGGAGGGAATCAAGACAGATTTGGGGAAGCGCAGAGGTACCAGCAGTGTCCCCTTTGTAATTGACTGTGTACTAGCCCCTGTTATGCTGCCTGGTTTCCATTAATAACTGTGCAGCATACCTATTGTTATTTTCAAATGACCATTATTAAGAGATTTTGAAATAGAAGGAAAGTTTCCGTGTCAGATATGTGAAACCCTATGAAAATTAAAAAAGATATTATGAGAATCAGGCAATATAATTCTTATCTTTTTAATAGTTTCATTCATTTTTATTTATTTATTCTTTTGCATGGGCAGGCACCGGGAACCGAATCCAGGTGTCCAGCATAGCAGGGCAGGGGAGAGCTCTGCCTGCTGAGCCACCGTGGCCCTCCCTCCATCTAGTTTTCATTTGCCTTTGTGTTTTATTGACATCTGTGTTTAAGCTGAGAACTCTTGAATGTATTTGCTACCTGTGGATCTTGACTGTACTTTCTCTGATGCCATATGGACCTGGAGGAGGTCTAGAAATAGCCAAGGGGATTGGGCAACCACACTTGTAAAAGTGACTAGAATTGATACAAACTTTCTATCAAGTATTATAAAGTCACTTTTCCTCGGTCACCCTGTCATGACTGTTTAGAGGAAGATTATTTTAATATGATGATACCAGCTTATTTTCACTTAATTATCTCTCCCTTTCTGTTGCAAGTGTTACTGTCACTTTAGTCTTTCTCTATCTGGGGCAGTTTTGTTTTTTTTTTTAAGTTGCCAGTTGCAAAGTGTTGCCAGGGCAACCAGACTGAAAAGCTTGTTAATTAACTTAAGTATTATATATAGATTTATTAGACACCATAGACAAAGAGTCAGGAAAGACTTCTTTTCAAATGAATAAAATTAAAACTTGAGAGGTAATGTCAGACAAGTCTTCTAATTGACGCAAAATTCATGGTGTAGCTGCAGTTTTCTCCTTATTTTCTGTATGAAAGAAAGCTGGAATAGTGATATAGATGAATAACTGAAATCTTCTGGAAGAATTTATTTAGAAATAGACTGAGGAAGAAGGTATCAGAAAAGCAGTTCCTAGTGCTATGGTAACCATAGTTGAGTTTAAATAACACATTGAGGATGTACAGTGAGTAAGGGTTCCAGATAATCTATTAAAAAAAGCAGAGAGTTGAAAAAATAAAAGAAAGATAGTTAATTACACATTATGAAGAAAGATATATATATATTTAGGAATCTAAATTCTTTGAAAGTTATTCTGCAATCTGCCAGTTCAGTATAACTAGCATGAATCTTATGCCTACAGTCATGAAGTAAATAACATAGCCTTTGAAAAATTAAAATTAAAAGCTCTTAGAAATATAAGAAGAAATTATCAGCTCATAGTGAAAATATTTGTATTGATCTCTCTTGGAAATAAGCTTGGTTTAATAGAAATATATTCGTTTATAGCCAATAAAGAAAGAATACATGTTGTTTTTAAATATCCATGTATTTAAAAATTGACCATAAGGAGACACACATAAACACACACATAAGAAATTAACGAAAGTAGCAAATTGTACAGCCTACGGCTCTGACAATAAGACAATAAAACTATAAATTAAAAGTTTTTAGAAGCCAAAAGTATCTACCCATTGAGAAGTTCAGCAGCACTCTTCTAAAAGGTCTTTGGTTAAAGAGGAAATCAAAATTAAAATAAATGTAATTTAGAAATGAGTTACATATCAAAAATCAGGATGTAACCAAAGCAAGATCTCGTTTAAAGTATTGTAATTGAAATAATTTGTTATTTCTAGGGAAACAAAAAAAAGGAATGAAAGTGAATTAAGCATTAATCTAAAACACTAATGGAAAACAAACAAAATTATCTAAAAGACAAGGAAGGAAGAGATTAAAAAATTTTAAGAGAACTGATGAATTAGAAAACAGATACACAAACTACAGAAACAGAAAGCTTCGTTAATGAAGCCAGAAATGAATTCAAAAATCTAAATGAATGAACTCCTTTTTGCAAAAGATGATTCTAAAGGAGCTGTAATACCTGAACAATCAAATAACCATGAAAGAAATGTGTCCCTTCCCACTTGGGGAAAACACACACACACACACACACACTGACACAGTTAGATTCACAAGCAGGTTGTATGAAAACATCAAAGAACAGATAATTCCTGTGTTACTTAACTTTCTAACCCAGAAAAAGAAGTTGTATGTGAAACGGCTCGTTGAAAAAATTAATGTAACTGAAGCCAAGACAGGATGAAGCTGGAGCAAAAAAATGGAGTTTCAAACTAATAAGACTCAAGCATATGAATTTATAAACTTAAAATGTTGTAAGTTTAATCCAGTAGATCTTTAAAAACAAGAATACGAAATGGTTTAAAATCTTCTAATTGATTGCATTAATGGATTAAAGAGAAAGCCCATGTCATCATCCTGAGAAAAGTTGAAAATACACTTAATAAAATGTAACCCTGATTCTTAGCATTCTTAGATTCTTTCCAGCTCTTGAAGCTTTGATTCTTTTATGTTTTGGACTTTGTCTGCAGTAACCTATTCTATCCCACCTTCATTGCAAGGACAGTTATTAAGAGGTAAATGGACGTCTCCAGCTTGAACTGCATAGCACACATTACCCTGTAGGGACTGTTAAAAGGGACAAGAAGAGAATGACTAGGACAATCTATTATGGTGGCGAATGTGGGAAGATGGCGGAGTGGGAAGCTCCAGGCAGCAGTCCCTCCACCAGAACAACTGTTAAACAGGCAGGAGCTGTCTTAATCAACTGTTTTGAAATTTGGGCATCCAGTAGGGCACTATACAGCATCCAGGGAGGAGCAGGAGGAAGAGGCTGGAAAATTATAATAAATACCAGTAAATTGCTCTCTCTGCACAGCAGTTGCTGTCACCCATTCTCCACTCGCGCAGCAAGCAGCACTGAGGCCCAGCCCCTGGTGTAGCTTGCTGGTGTAAGAGAAGAACATAAAATCCATTTCCCCGAGATCCAGGATGTACACAGGCTGATTGTTGGGGGCCTGGCTCTGAGGGTGACCATTGTTCCAACCCACCCTGTGGACAGAGACAGCACAGGTGATGGAAAGATGGTACATTGGGCAGCACAGGTCAATTCAGGGATTGTATTTGTTGAGCAGTCAAGAAAACACATCTCTGGAGGGCCTGGCTCCATTCTTGGCTGCTCCCCCACCCCCTTTCCAGGGCAGTTTGAAGCTGGCAGGTGCTGGTACTTCCTTTATAAGTCCTGGCCTTGTTCTGTCTGGGAAAGACTGATTTGGGAAATTCCTCTCTGGTGTGCCCCTACCAGAGTTTACCCTGTAGGCAAAGCAGCTTGAGACAAGGAAAGCAATATAAGAAACACTTAAGCAGACAATGTGGGGCAAAGGTTTACCTCCTTTAAGGCAGCAGTAGAAAGGGAAAAGGTCAGTCTATTAGGAAATAGAAGGGACATTCAAACTCCTATAAATGGGAATTTCTAAGGCCAATAAGCATAGGTAAGCATAAGCTCAGGACAAGACATGCACCCAGTAGACAAAGGAGGACGCTGTATTTTGCATTTGCCTTGTGTGGACCTTTCTGATAAGAAGGGCTGGCACTCCAGAGAATTTCTAGCATATCACTAGCTAGTTACAAACTCAAGAAACAGACATCTCAGGGAATAAATCCCAATGTTCACATTTAAAAAATTAAAATGTACAGTGTACAAGAAAATTACAAGACAAACAAAGAAACAGGAAATGGTGGTCCATCCAAAGAAAGAAGATAAAAATCTCGAAGATATCAATGAAGAAGACTAGACTGCAGACATCCCAGGCAAAGACTTTAAAATAATTATCTTCAGTATTCTCAGGGAGGTGAAGGAAAACACAGAGAAAGAACTAAAGGATATCAGGAAAACAATGAATAGACAATATGACAGTCTGAATAAAGAGTGAAATTTTAAAAAGGAACCCAACGAAACAACTGGAGTTGAAGACCACATAAACTGAAATGAAAGGTTCCCAGAAGGGTTTCAGCAGCAGACTGGGGCAGAAGAATTAGTGAACTCAAAGATGAGAAAATTGAAATGAGCCAGGCTCAGAAGCAGAAAGAAACAGAATTACAGGAAGCAAAAATAGCCCAAGAGTCCTTTGGGACACAGTCAGGCTTACCAATATGTTTATTATATGGTCCCATAAGGAGAAGAAAGAGAAAAAGGGGCAGAAGGAATGAATATTCAGAGAAATAATGAAATAAGACTTCCCAGACTTGCAAAAGTCATGAGTAGACACACTGAAGAGGCCCTGGATAAACTTGAAGAAAAATATTCCCCATCACATACCGATCAAACTGTCCAATGCAAAAGACAAGGAGAGAATTCTGAAAGCTGTAAGAGAAAAGCAACATATCATGTACAAGGGAGTCCCAAAGCTGTAAGAGAAAAGCAACATATTGTGTACAAGGGAGTCCCAATTAATTGGAGATTAAGTTCTGATTTCTCGTTAGAAACATGGAGGGAAGGAGGCACTGAGTTGAAATAAAGTACCGAAAGACAGCAATTACCAACCAATAATTTTATATTTGCTGAGACTGTCTTTCAAAAATGAGGGAGAAATGAAGACATTCCCAGAAAAACAAAAGCTGAGGGAGTTTGTTATCACTAGACCTACCCCACAAGTGGTCTTAGAGGGAGTTCTTCAGACTGAAAGGAAAGGACACTAGACAGGTGGCATAAAGAAACAGAGGCCTCTGGTAAAGGTAAACATGTGGGTAATTTTTAAATGCCTATACTGCTCTATTATATTTCTTTGGTATGTAACTCCACGTCTTACTTTCCTATAGGTACTTTAATGCAAATGCATAAAAGGTAATGATAAATCTAAGGTTTGGGACATATTATGTACAAAGATAATAGTTCTTCTAAGTACAAAAAATTTGGTGGGGGAGTGGAAGGACATAGGAACAGTGTAGGACTATGCTCTTGAAGTCAAGTTGATATTAAATAAAATGAATATTATATATTTAGGATATTAAATTTTTTTTCCTTTTGTTCTTTTTTTTTCTTTTTTTTGCATGGGCAGGCACCGGGAATCGAACCCGGGTCTCCAGCATGGCAGGCAAGAACTCTGCCTCTGAGCCACCGTCACACCGCCCAAGGATATTAAGTTTTAACCGTACAGTAACCACAAGGAAAATATATGCAAAATACGTCCAGTTAGAAATGAGAAGGCACTACAAAAAATCAAGTAAATATGAAAATAGGTATTAATGGAAGAATTGATAAAAAAAAAGTCTAAGAATTACAAAGGTCTAAGACTTAGCAAAATGGTAGAAGAAAGTCCTGCATTATCATTGGTTCCTTTACTTGTAAATGAATTAAGTGCTCTAATCAAAAGGCAGACATTGACAAAATGGATAAAAAGCACGACCCAATTATATGCTGTCAACAAAAGACTTCATCTTAAATTCAAAGGCAAAAGTAGGTTGAAAATGAAATGTTAAAAATATCCCATGTAAATAAGAACCAAAGGAGAACTAGGATAGGTATCCTGATATCAGATAAAATAGACTTCAACTTAAAAAACAGTTATGATGAACAAAAATGGTCCTTATATACTAATAAAGTGGTCAACTCAGCAAGAAGTTATAACAATTATAAATATATATGTAGTTACTTGTAGAGCCCCAAAATATATGAAGCAAATACTGACAGATTTGAAGTGAGGAATTGACGGTTCCACATGAATAGTAGGAGACTTTAATACACTACTTTTGATAATGGATGGAACGTCCAGACAGAAAATAAAATAAGGAAATTGAAGACTTGAATGATACTCCAAGCCATCTGGCTCTAACAGACATTTGTAGACCACTTCACCACAGAGCAGCGGAATACACACTCTTCTCGAGTGCACATGGATAGACCACATTTAGACCACAAGATAGACCAAAAGTTAGATCACAAAAAGAAAGGTCTAAGTAAAAGTAAAAAATACTAAAATTACACAAGTTATCATCTCCAGCCACAGTAGAATGAAGGTGAAAATCAATAGCAGAGGGAAAAATGGAAAATTCACAAATATGTGGAAACTAAACAATATACTCTTAAATAACCAAGGGAAATTGGGAAATATTTTGAGGCAAATGAAAATGAAACTACAATGTACTAAAACTTATGGGATGCAGCAAAGACAGTTCTGAGAGGGAAATTTATAGTTCTAAATGCTTACATTTAAAAAAGAAGAAAGATTTCAATTAGAGAGCTAACCTCAAAACCAGAACTAAAAAGCAAAGCAAAAAAAGACTAACCCACAAATGAGCAAAAGGAAGGAAATAATTGAGAGTAGAGTGGAGATAAATGAAATTAAGCATTAAATAACAATAGAGAGAATAAACAAAACCAAAAGTTAGTCTTTGAAAAGATAGATAAAATTGATGAACTTTTAGCCAGACTGATTGATGAAGACAAAAAGAGAGGACACGAATGACTAAAATGAGAAAGAAAGGGGGGACATTACTACAAGCCCCAATGAAATAAAAAGGAATGTAAGAGTATAGTATGAACAACCAAATGTTAACAAATCAGAAAAACTAGATGAAACGGACAAATTCCTAGAAACACGCAAATTGCCTACATTGATTCAAGAAGAAATAGATCTCAACAAACCAGTACTAGTAAAAAGATTGAATTAGTAATCAAAAACCTCCCAAGAAGGAAAAGCCGAGGACCAGATGGCTTCATAGGGGAATTTTAACCAACATTCCAACAAGAATTATTATCTATCCTGCTCAAACTCTTCCAGAAAATTGAAGAGGAGGCAGCACTACCTAATTTCATTTTATGAGGTCATTATCACCCCGAAAGCCAGATAAAGATATTACAAGAAAATTACAGATCAATATCTCTTATGAATATAGATGTAGAAATCCTCAACAAAATACAAATAACAGAAATCCAAAGGCATGTTAAAAGAATTATATGCCATGATCAAATGGGATTTATCACAGGTGTGCAAGAGTGGTTCAATGTAGAAAAAAATTAATGTAATACACCACATTAGCAGATGGAAAAAAAAACACATAATTTCCTATACTTTATATCCAAAACACCACAAGCAACAAAAGGGAAAATAGATAAATGGGACTTCATCAAAATTAAAAACTTTTGTGCATCAGAGGACTTGATCATGAAAGCAAAAGAACATTCTACACATGGGAGAGAATATTTCGAAACTGCACTTTTGATAAGGGTTTAATGTCCAGAATATGCAACAGAATTCTTCAACTCAACAACCAAAAAACAAATAATGCCAATTTGAAAATGGTCTGAAGTCTTAAATAGAATTACCCCAAAGAAGATATACAGATGGCCAAAAAGCACATGAGTAGGTGCTCAGCCTCACTAGCTATTAGGGAAATGCAGGTCAAAACTACATTGAGAAGGGTGCATGGGTGGGTCAGTGGTAGAACGCTCGCCTTGCATGCGCGAGACCTGGGTTCAATTCCCGGACCATGCACCCCCCAAAAATTACATTGAGATACCATTTCACACCCACTGTAATGGCTATAATTAAAAAAAAAGAAGTGTTGGAGAGAATGTGGAGAAATAGGAACACTCATTCATTGCTGGTGGGAATGTCAAATGGTGCAGCCACTGTGAAAGACAGTTTGGCAGATCCTGTCTTTCGGAATGACCGCATGTCCTGGCAATCCCGCTTCTAGATGTATACCCAAAAGAATTGAAAACAAGGACTTAAAAAACAGATATTTGCATGCTGATATCTGTAACAACATTATTCACAATTGCCAAAAGATGGAAGGAATCCAAGTGTCCATCAGCTGATGAATGGTTAGGTAAAATGTTGTGTGTACACTCTGTGAAATATTTTTCAGCTATGAAAAGTATTGAAGTCCTCATACATGTGACAGCATGGATGAACCTGGAAGACACCGTGTGGCGTGAAATAAACCAGACATAAAAGGACAAATATACTTTCTCACTGATAGGAAATAATTAGAATAAGCCAAATCAAAGTCAGAATCTAAAATACAGGTAACCAGAGGACAGAGGTAGCGGTAGGGAGTAGAGAGTTAAAAGGTACAGAGGGAAAAGCTTTTGGTAATGGATGGTGGTGATGGTAGCACAACACGTGAACATAATTAACAGCACTGAGTTAGATATTTGAATGTAGTTAAAAGGGGAAATTTTATGTCATATATATGTTACTAGAATAAACATTTAAAAAAAGAATCCATGGAACAAAGCATAGCGAATTCTAAGTTAATCATGGACTGTAGTTAGTAGTAGAATTATAAAAATGTGCTTTCATCAGCTGTAACAAATATACCACACGAGTACCAGGTGTTATTGATAATTGGGTGGCGTATGGGAATCTTGTATCTTGTGCATGATCATTCTGTAAACCCACAACTTCTCTAATTAAAAAAGACTTGTATGTTGCATTTTAATGGCACGCTTTGCTGAAGGATATGTTTGAAAAACGTCCCATTATGCATACCAAATATTTTTGCAGACTAATAATGTAATAGAATGCAATACAGAATAAGGTAATTACAGCAAATTAACAAGAGTAAAAATTAAGTGCTTTTTGCTATTAAACTCACAGAGCTTTTATTAATTAAAAAAAAAACATGACACTGTGTTTGCATTTGGTAGATAAGCAGTCAGCTGCATGTATTTCACAAGCTACAGCTTAATCAGTGTCCATACAATCCAGATTCACTCTCTCCCCTGCAGCTTTTTTATTTATTCTGTCCCATACTGATAGGGATCTGAAGTTGAAATGCTTCCTTACTTAATCATGTTCTCAAGGCAGTCTTTGCGGATATGATGCAAAAA
>PVIY010052467.1:0-15179 GCA_004026745.1 Myrmecophaga tridactyla
CTAAGCGACTTCTGACTTGCCCGATTTCGCGTGAGCTGGGGGCTATTTTTCGTAATCAGAATTTGTTTATTAATGCCGCAATTGGCACTTGGTTGGACTCAATCCCTGCTACTGTTTCCTTTCTCTCCGCGAATCCGCCTATGGGGGAGGGGCGCCGGCCGCCGCGGCTTTGGGGAACTCACAGATCCGGCGAGTGCGCGAATGCGGTCGTTTGGATTCGATCTCTGCTACTGTTTCCTTTCTCTCCGCGGAGCTGCCTATGGGGGAGGGGTGCCGGCCACCGTGGCTTTGGGGAACCCCTATGCATTCTTAAAAACTCTTCTCCAAATTAATTGTTATAAGCAAATTCTGATAATCATTTTTTTATTTAATTCATGAGAAAGTAAACTAGTACATTTTACATTAATATCCTATTCCAAGATATATTCACATGAGAGTATTTTTTTTGTTTGAAAATGAATAAATCCAATAGATCACTCTGCATGTGAAGCAGGGGGTGACTCTTGGTCTCTCTCAAGTGATGACATATAAACATTGATTAGCAGCAGTGTTTATCAAATTTATGGAGAAGAAATTTGGGCTCTCAATTCTTTATCATGCCTCTTTCCAAAACAAAAGGTTTGTCAAGAACTCCTTCACTGTTCTAGCCTTATTTTACTGAAAAAAGTGTCTGGTATCTCTACTCCCCTTTTATGACTTTTTACTAACATAACATCAAATGTGTTTGAAAGTATAATCTCAATCTCAGGGTTGTGCAGAAAATAGGGGAAAAATAGGCAAGTGAAGTTTGTAGCATTGAATTAATTTGGTAAGTGCAAGAATCAGAATATGTTAACTGAGGTAGCTTTTACAATAGCTATGTTGTAGCATTTCAATTTACCACCAAGACAAGGATCATCCAAAGTTTGCAAAAATGTCAACAGCATTTCATGTCTTAGTATTATATGGAGCAAGTACTAGACAAACTTGGAGAGGCATGACCTGAGAACAAAGCCTGCCCTTTTTACCTTGGCCAATGCTGCAACTCAGGTCTAACTTTATCAAGCCTTGAAACAAGTTACAGAATTTTCTAAGTTACTGCAATTGTCAACACGTTAACATGCAATATTGTGAAACTGAGTTATATTTGTTGATTCATAGGCACATGCAAAGTAGGATCAGATGGATTTGGAAGTCTATATATATAGTTAACAAGCATCAGAGAAATCTTTCAAAAATTGATGAATCCTTAAGCATTGTTTAAATATTATGAAACCATGGGTGAGCAATGGTGGCTCAGTGGCAGAATTCTTGCCTGCCATGCCCATGCGGGACCCAGGTTTGATTCCTGAAGCCTTCCCATGCCAAAATATATTGAAAAATGCTATGAAATCATTCAGAGGTAAGTTAGATAGGGATGGATTAATTCTCTGATGACCAAGGCAGAAGTGTAGGCATAGGATATGAATAAAAGTTGGGAACTGGGTCTTTAAATAATGAATATTGGTTTAGGTCCAGGTGAAGGTCAGTGTAAAAGGAAATTTACATTTACTTTAACTCCTTAACTTTTGAGTTATATTTTTTGCTATTCCTCCAATGAAATACAGAAACTTTCCTATAGGTTGGCGTATGGCTCAAATTATATGTCATGACAAAATATCATGTAGATACAGACTGACACAGCAAATAGCCTGGGAAGAATGCATCTCAATTACATAAAACATAAAGGGTATGTAACAAATAATTAATGCTTATTTAACAAAAACACAATTGAAGGCATTGCAATATTTAAATATACACACTGCACACAGGCACACATACACACAAATGCAATTTTTCCACCCAGTGAGCATGGCATTAACTATTGGGAATAAGGTGTTAGCAGCAGTAAAATGACCCAATTATATTTCTTCTATTTAACATACATGAGGAGTGTCTTAGTTTGCTAGGGCTACTGTTACAACATACCACAGACTAGTTGGTATAAATAACATATATTTATTAACTCATGGTTCTGGAGGCTAGAAGCCCAAAACCACTGCAGTTCCTCTGAATTCTGTAGGGTTCTGGTGTTGACTTGTTGGCAACCCATAATTCAGTCAGTGCCTCCATCACATGGCATTTCTCTCTCAGTCTCTATCTCTCTCTCTCTGTAGAAAAAAGCAAGAATTGGAGTAAAAGAAAATACTTTCCTGTTCAATCTATGCCATTTACAATATCCCATGACATTGGGGAAGAGAGTTAACCTCTCTCTTTAGCTGTGAAATGGGAATAGTAATAGAGTCCTAGTCTCTCATTTGCCACCCAAGCATCAACTTTGCCCAAATCATCTCATTAATAGGTGAGGTGTTCAGAGACTTCTAATTTCTCAGTGTATATTATTTAATTTAGTCTCCTGAACATTTCTCAAACAAAATGATTGATTTTGGAAAAGAAAGATTAAGTAACTTGCCAAATGTATACGGCTAGTAAGTAACAAAGAGGAGGTACACTACTAGGAATTCTGATCCCAAAAGCCTTGCTTGTAACCCTTTAAGTTTTTTGGTGAACAGTAAAGAACTAATAAATGCTGATATTATTTTAAGTTTCTTATTCAATAGCTGTTGCCATACACTGAATTCTTAGCTTTGTGCTAAAATTGTAAATATATCATGTCCATTCATCATAATAAATCACCTTGGTATTTCACATTTAACATAATAAAATCAAGTCAGATAAATATCAAGAAAATTTCACAAGGTATTCATCCACTTCATGCTGGAATCAGGTTGAAAACCACTGTTTTTTAAATGAACATGTCCTTACCCTTTTACTTACAATACACTGACTCAGAGTCCTCATTTTAAACAGGTCAAATATTGCCTTTTTCACAAATGAGCTTTTGAAAAACAGAAATATTAATTACTTTATTTGAGTATCTTTTTCAAAATATCTGAAATCTTCTGTAAAAGATCTGCCATACATAGGAAAACCAAAATTCTTAGTTGTGACCTTAAAAATTCCTTAACACTCACTTTTTGTCAACCAATCATTTCAAATTAAGACTATTCTTGAAAGTGTAGAAACACTTTTCATTCATCTTCAAAGAATGAACAAAACTTAGAAGCAAAATTAATAGCTGTGTATATAATGAGGACATTAAAATAAGCTTCTAGGAATACCTTTGTTTTCAGACTTCCTGGTTTGGTTTTAGTTAAAAGTTTTTTTTTGAGCTGTAATTGGCTTGAAAAAGTTGGAGAGAAATTGTATGCATCTTCTCCTAACTTTTTGATCAGTGAGGTCACATTAGTAACTTAATACAGACATTGTGGGAATATTTACACTATAGAAATTAGAAAATACTAAAATTTAGCTACCACTTACCCTCCAGAACTAGAAGTTAAATACTTATCAGCACATCACTATAAAATAAGCCAGTGCATCATATCAACAGGGAGCTAGGGATGCAATTTACCCTTCTTAGAAATGTATCTTCAGCAGCTTTACTTCTTTGTGTTTGATTACAGTGAAGAGTGCACACTTGAGGAACATCCCTTGGAAGAGATGATCCACTATACAGGAATCTCTGAGTTTCTTCTTCAGGGATTTAGTAATGATCCAGGGATGCAGGTCCTACATGGTTTCCTGTTCCTCCTGGTTTACCTGACAGCCCTGATAGGAAATGGACTCACCCTCATACTCATTACATGTGACCCTCGACTTCACACTCCTATGTACTTCTTCCTGAAGAATTTGTCCTTCATAGATCTCTGCTACGTTTCTGTCACTTTCCTAAATTTGTTCTTAACTCCCTAATGAACAGAAGCTCCATATCCTTCCTTGGATGCATTTTACAAGTGTTTATCCTTGTCTTTTTTTTGCTTCTGCTGAAGTAGCCATTCTCACAGCCATGCCCTATGACCGTTATGTGGCCACTTGCCATCCACTGCACTATGAGGTCATCATGAACTGAGGGGCCTGTGGAAAAATGGTAGTTGCTACATATGTCAGTGGGGAGGGGGTCTCTGGAATAATGCACACTGCAGCTACATTCTCCATAACCTTTAATTCCAATAAAATCCACCAGTTCTTCTGTGATATTCCACAAATTATTTTAATCTCAGAATCCCAAATGAACATAGGTGAAATTGGAATTATTGCATTTATATTTAGTGCCACACTAGCCTGTTTCATGGGTATAGGTTATACCTATGCTCACATTTTCTCCACTGTCCGAAAGACCTCCTCTTCTGAGGGCAGGAATAAAGCCCTTTCTACCTGTAGCCTTCATCTGGTGGTTGTGACTTTGTTTTTTCTAACTGTTTCCTTGGCCTATCTGAAGCCAAACTCTGACTTGAAGTCAGTTGTAGATCTCATTTTGGCTATATTTTACACTGTTCTACCTCCGACATTGAACCCCATTATATATAGCTTTAGAAACAAGGACATGAAAGCAGCTCTGCGGAAAGTGCTTGGCCTGGAAGTATTTATATCAAATTAAACATACTTGGGTGGTTTACGGAGAGGTCATATTTCTTCAGCTTTAAGACATGTTATTTTCAAATTTTTACATTTATAAAATACAGATGTGTTTTAAAACTGATAGTCTTTAGGCTAGTTGAGATTAATAACAGTAGTTATTGCAGAATGAGTTTCAGAGGAATGAAAGAAAAATAAAACCAGAGATTTTAATGGAACATGTCTTTTAACTTCTAATAATCAAATACTTGTGGATAGAGTTGGGTCAGGTGGTAAACAAAATTTATTCAGTAACATTAAGAAACAGGATTCCAAACGTATGTTTTCTAACAGAAACACTAGCTTAAGAGGTGAGTAACAATGTCTTTTTTACAATTATAAGTTATTTTGTAAAAATGTTGCATGAACAATGCACTTGATTAATTAAAATGCACTTAATTAGAACAACCTGGGCATCCACAATCCAAAGTGATTCTGTAAAAAGCATACAAGGATTAATGCTTTAAAAATAAATCAACCAATTCTGATCCTTTCCTAAATGTTGCTAACCTTACCTCAAGCCTGTTTCCAACATCCTCAGCTTGGTTTTGGTAAGAAACCCTGGCACCTGGTTTTCATATTCCCTACAATTGCATCCATTTCCCAGAGATCTTTTTGTATCTTTATAATGGATAGATTAAGTTTTCCCTACTCTTCTTAACCCATATATAATTAGATATTGGAGGGGGTGTGTGCATAGGAAGGAAGGGGCTTTCTCACCTAGTCTGCCTTTCCTTGACTGTAGCCTACTAGTCCATGTATACTCCTCTATACAACTACTGTGGGAATAATGGGAGCCTGCCTGTGTACTGTGGTGTTCCATTGCTCCAGGATGATGCTACCAATGCATTTTCTTATAAGCATCATGGGTAACTATTGTGGGTTATAGTGTGCTGTTCAGGACATTTTGTTCTTACCAAAAGTATCCATTGAAGTTAGTTAGGTAAGGATAGGTGTTTAAGTCCTGGGCAATGTGAGTGTGGCAAAGTGATATGAAACATAAGACATATCTCCTCAGAGGTCATACATTCACACCCTCTTCTATTATCATGCTAATTGGAATCTATCTGTGGTGTGTGTGCATTTGGGAGCATACAAATGAGATTGACATTCTGGATATCCTTTTATACATGATCTAGCCATTGGTACAGGTTTCCAACAGAAATGCATATCTATCATAGCCAACATTATGTATAGTAGTTTTACATTGCCCAAAGTGGACACTAATACAATGTCAAAATCAGTTAAACATATAAATTGTGGTTTATTCACATATTGGACTACACTATGACAGTAAGACTAAGGAAAATAACATTGGGATGCAGATGATCATAATAATAAGCAAGAAGAGACACAAATGAAAACTTACAACACAATCCAGTTTATATAAACATAAAAGCAGGCATATAATTAACAGTTTGAAGTCATTATATTGTGGGGTTAGAAGCAAAAAAATACTTTTTGGATGGTGTAAAATCTTTTTCTTGAATTTAATGCTGGTTATATTGACGAGTTTATTTGTAAAAAAAATCAATGTCTATTCATGATTTATGGGATTTTCTCATATTGTTTTATTTGATATGAAGGAAAATACTGTGTCCATGAGTTAAAGCTAAAAGAAATTTCAGTGAAAATTAAAAATTAAGCAAAATGGATTATAGTGAAAATATTTCATATTGTTCCTTATAGGCTGTACCTAAGTCATGATTAAAGAGAAATGTACAGGTTTAATTCATATAGTAGAAATTATAAAAGGCTAGCATTCATTGATTAAATAAGTAACTCAAAATATTAAACAAACACACAGACACAGATGGATAATTAATCTCAGAGAAAGTAGGAGAGGCAGTATTAGAAAGATAAAATCAGTAAATATAAAGTAGAAAATACAACATACTGCAAATGATAAATAAGAGAAAAAGTTGAGGATTTTGAGACAATAAAACTAATGAAATCTTGGTGTGATTGATCAAGCAATAAAGAAATTGTTATTAACTGGGAGGGAAAAAGAACAGTTTCTAAAGGGTAGATGCATTCTGTTGTTTGACCTGGAAAGTTGAATTACAGATATCTTTTATTTTGTCCTATCTTATTGATTTATAGCCTTATGAGTTGTGCAGTTTTAAAGGAAAATATATCAAAAAGATATAATTTAAAAATTGTATAAAATTCAATATTCATGCCTAATTAAAAATTTTTCAACAAATAGGAGTGGGAGGGTCATCTTTATTCTAATTAATGGTATGGATAGCAATGTATACCAAATTTTATACATAAAGATGAATTATTGGTTGATTTTGTTCTGAATTCAAGAACAAGACAGAGATGTTACAATATTTGCTCTGAAAGTCCTTGTCATTGCAATAAAACATATAAAACTTTTGTACTGAAAACAAACAACAGAATAAAGGAAACAAACAAAACTGTAGTGAATTTGTAGGTACAAAAATTTTTAAATCTGCACACATATCAGAATTAATAAAGGTCAATATACAAAGCATACATTGTTCTATATAGCAGAAAAAAGGCTATTAGAAAATGATTAATCACATCAGAAATTAACAAAAAAAATCTTCTGAACATTGGCAAGTTCTTTACAGAAAAACTATACAACTAAAGAATACCCACTTAAAATAATAAACATTCTATTATTGGAAATGAGGTATTAAAATCTCCAAATATTATTGTAGAATTATCTGTTTCACACATCAAGTTTTTCAAGCTTTGTTTCATGTAGTTGGTGCTTCATTATTAGGTGAATATATGTTTATAATGTTATATTTTCTTTGTAGGTTAACACTTTTATGAATATATAGTGTCCTCATTTGTCTTTTGAAGTATATTTTGACTTGAAGTCTATTTTTTCTAACATTAGTATAGCCACCCCAGCTTTCTTATGGTTATCATTTTTATGAATATTTTTCTATCCTTTCTTTCAACTCATTTGTGTCTTAGGGTCTAAAGTGGTCTCTTGAAAACAACATATATTTAGATCAGAAGTTTTAAATGTTTCTGCCAATATCTGTCTTTTTATTGAAGAATTTAATCTATTTACATTCAAGGTAATTAGTATAAGGCAGAGATTACTTCAGCCATTTTGTCATTTGTTTATTGTACATATTATATTTTTTATGTCCCCCTTTCCTTCATTACTCCTTTTTTTTGTTATAGCTGATCTTTTGCACTGAAACAGTTTAATACACTTATCCTTACCTTGTCTGTCTATTAAAAAAATATTTTCTTTGAGGTTAACATCAGGTTTGGATTTAACATCTTATATAATGTAATGTGTAGTTTGAATTGATAACATCTTAAATTAAAAAACACTTATAGTTTCTGTTCCTTTATACACCCAACTACACTCTTTATGTTGTTCTCACAAATTTCAAGTTAATATTTTGTGTCTGATAACCCAGAAATGTAATTATTTATGCCTTTTTATTTTAGTCGATATAAGTAAGAATAAAGTGTAATGTTAAATACAGAGAATACAATAATACTGTGATTTATATTTACCCATGCTATTACCTTTATCATGGGTCTGTATTCCTTCCAACATGCTCAAGTTACTGCTTAGAATCCTTTTAGTTCATACTGAAGCACTCACTTTAGCATTTCTTGTAGGGAAGATCTAATGGCAATGGACCCCCTCAGCTTTTGTTTGTCTGAAATATCTTGATTTCTCCTTTATTCTTAAGGGACTATTTTGCCTCATATGGAATTCTTGATTGCCTTTTTTCTTGCAGCACTTAACATATGCCATTGAACTGCTTTCTGGCTTCCATGGTTGTTTGCTAAGGGTATCTTGCTCTGTGGACTTGCTGATGGCATCTTTATGCAAAAAGGGAAATTTCTACACTATTAGATATTTTTCTGAAGAATCTTGCATATGCTGAAAGGAAGCATGTTAATTGCTGTACTGGTTTGAAATGATGTACAACTCTAGAAAAACCATGTTTTAATCCTAACCCCATTTTGTAAAGGCAACCGTTTCTTCTAATCCCTATTCATTATTGTATGTTTCAAACTGTAATTAGATCATCTCCCTGGAGATGTGATTTAATCAAGAGTGGTTGTTAAACTGGAATAGGTAGAGGTGTGTCTCCACCCATTTGGGTGGATCTTAATCAGTTTCTGGAGTCCTATAAAAGAGGAAATATTTTTGGAGAAGAGATTCAAAGAGAGCAGAGCAGAACGACATAGCCCTGAGAAGCAGAGTTCATCAATCAGCGACCTACAGAGATGAAGAAGGAAAATCCCTCCTGGGGAGCTTCATGAAACAGGAAGCCAGGTGAAGAAGCTAGCAGATGATGCTGTGTTCGCCATGTGCCCTTCCAGATGAGAGAGGAACCCTGATCGTGTTCATCATGTATCTTTCCTGATGAGAGAGAAACTCTGACTGTGCTTGTCATGTGCCCTTCCACTTGAGGGAGAAACCCTGAACTTCATCAGCCTTATTGAACAAAGATATCTCTCCCTGGATGCCTTAGATTGGACATTTCTATAGACTTGTTTTAATTGGGACATTTTCTCAGTCTTAGAAGTATAAACTAGCAACTTATTAAATTCCCCGTTTTAAAAGCCGTTCCATTTCTGGTATATTGCATTCCAGCAGCTAGCAAACTAGAACAGTTGCCTTTAGTCAGGAGAGATTATGGATCCCAGAGATGGAGGCTAGCTCCACAAATAGTGTGGAGATGAGCCAATATTGCTGTATCCCCACCCTACAATATCAGCCAACATATTATTAGGTATGTATCAATACACATACACACGCACACACACACACACAACTGTTATGGGATAAAGGACCTCCTTCCTTGGGTAAATGAAATATTACTTTTATGTAGGGATCCCAAATGGAATATTAATATCAAAATTTGATCAGAAAAATAAATCAAAACCATTTTCCAATAATGAATGGATTTTGCATCATATTATTAAAAGAAGTAAACCAAGAGTCACACATTCATGTTTCTTATTTGTTTCTAGGAAAATATGTTTTCACTGACCATTTCCTAAGGTCCTGAGGCACAACCAGACATAAAGCTTCTAGATACACAGTTTGCCATATTAAAAATTCCAAATATGTTTGGCCATTGAATATATGTCTCTAATTGCATCACGTTAAGCAAAAACTCATAGTACAACTGATGCAACCATAAAAATTTGACTATTTGATGATTCGTGACCATCATTTCTATCATAGAAAAATGCAGACAATCTTAAACTAAGAAGAAGAACATCATATTATGACTAAATTCTTTCTCTTGATGTTTTTTGCAATTTGAGAGAGGCAGAAAAAAAATATATATCATCCTGTTGTTCTGCTATACTTGTGAACTTTAATGGGGAATTTTGTCATTACACATTTATCACTCCTGACAACACCACTACTCTCCTTGGTATTTCTCCTGTACACCACATAGAAAATTTCAAAAGTCTTAATATAAAATGAGAAATTGCCAGTAATACAATGAACACCATGGTTTAAATTAACTTCAAATAAATGCCCTTAACTAAAGGAAACCATTTTGCAATTTGGGGATAATTTATTAATAAAAGTGAGCTATAACAAGTATCATCTGAAAGTAATGACAATTTCATAAAATGAGTTAAAATTGTATTTTGAAATATTTAATTAAAATATTTTAAATACAGTTGTAGTGAAGGGGGAATGAAGTCAGCGATAATGGCAGAGTAGAGAATTCCAGGGCCTGTGAAAGGTAAACTAAGTTTTGTAAATTTCATTCTGCTGAACGCATGTTGCCATTGCATGACCTCAGTGATAAATTGCTGAAATTTGCACTCCACCTGGGAGGACTGTCTATCCTCCCAGAAGGAGATATACTTTGATAAAGTTATCTATGTCCCAGGGAAATCTTCTTAGTTCCTAATCAGTTCCTAGAGGACCACTTGGGACAAGTCACGCAAGCTAATATACACCACATAGAAAATTGCCACCATTGTGTAAAGATACCATATAAACTGCATGTAAGCAGTTAGTCTTTTGAATCTCATCTGAGAGGAGGATGATCTGCTCAGAACTTTCTCAGTTGGGCCCCAAATGCTGTCTCTGGGATTCCCCAGCACTGCTCTTTTGGTGTTGGTGCTGTCCTGTCTGGTGATGTAACTATTTCTCATTTCTAACCATCTTTTGATTACTTTCCTTAAAAATTCTGTTTATATATTACCTTCTAAATTAAGTGGCCACAAATATCACATTGCCTTTTATGCAACAAAATTGGCTAGTTGGCAGGATCATATTTCAACACACCTTTATTGTGGTGAATGTCAATAAAACAAGCTTTAGGAAATCTGTGTAGAGAATATGGACTGTGCTCTTCTGAATATTGTAATGGTTTGTTAATACCATTCTTAATAGATTTAAAGTTCCTGGTTTCATGTCCTCTTTGTGTGCAGAATGTTGTTTTGGATTTGAACATTTAATCTCCCTGGTTTATACTTTCTAATGCTGTAAGACATTTGAGAATTTTCCTTTTTTCAGGATTTACTTGAAATGATTAAATATCAAAAACCCACATCCCCACCTTGAACTGGTTTGGGGAGATACCTCCAGTTCCTTGTAAAGTGCCTTTTCAATGAGTCACCTTTACACTGAGAGACATATTTTTCCTTTTTAGCCCTTAGTAACATGGGCTCTTCTATGGAAGGTGCCATGCTTGTGGCAATAATTTGGAAATTCTGCTGAGACCCTCTTTATGCTCCGAGGTATGGCCCTGATCCATGTCTCATCTGTTGTGTAGTTTTCCTAGATCCCTCAGCTCCATGCCCAACAGCTACCAGAGGATTTCCCTGGAAGACTGGGGCTGGAGATTCTGGGTGAGGCTTCTGCCATGGGCAGGCACTAGGCACATTTATGCAGCAGTGATTTTAAAGTTCAGACTTTCCCTGGGCTAGGTAAATGTATGATATTGTCTCTTCTGATCTATATTTGCTTTTACTTTGTTGGTCCTTTCATGCTGTGTTTACTTTCACTATGACAGTCAGGTCATGACATGGCGGCTATTGAATTGCATACTCCATGGGTTTGAGCCATAGTATCCGTGAACCCAGATTTGTGGCTCCTTGTTGGTATTTTGTTTTATATTTTTCAATTGGGAAAGCCAGTTAGTACTGAGTAACTCCTTGTTTGCATGTTTTGTCTTCAGTTTCTTTTTTGCTTTTAAGTTGAAAAAATCTGTTAACTCATAAAAACTCTGCCTTGATGTTTTGTCTTCCTGACTTTTGTTAGTGTTACCTAGCCATGGGAAACTCTCAGTATGTGCCAGCTAGATCTCCTTTGAGTTATGTTTTGAATAATTGGAGGGGTCCCCTTAAAAAAAAAGAAATTAATTTTCTCTTTAATGCTGCCTGGCCATTGGATAAATTGGACATCAGCGAGAAATAGCCTAAGAATAAAACTTTAAATTTCAATAGCATCTCATAATGAAATTCATTTTATTGAAAAAATCACAAATGAGATGAAGTGCCATATATACAAGCTTTTAAAAAAATTATGAAACTTTGAAAAAGTACATTTTTTTAGAAAATAAATGTAATATCTGTATGTGCCATTAATTCTTGTTCAAAATTATATATTAATGTTTTAAATATGCATTGGCTAAAGTGTGTTAAGTATTTAGGATTATTCTGACAAGTTGGATTTTGATGATAATTTGTAAGTGGTGAGATGCTTGCTTTCCAAAAGACAAGTTTCCAAAAACATTTTGGTAACTTAAATATGAAGGATATAAAAAATGTTTTTATCAAGAGGAGAAAAGAGAGTAGTTCTGTCCTAAGATAAAATAAATGATTGTTAAAGAATGAAGGAAATATAAAACAATGCCTGAATAGATATAGTAAGCTACTGAAGGTTTGTGGAAAAATAAATTAAGGTCAAAGTTGGGAAAAATTTGTTTGGTCTATTTATAAAATATTTGAAATATTTAGTATCAAATAATATACTGATGCAAAACTAAAATGTAGTTTTCTCTCTGTTAAATTAGTAAAGTTTTCTTAGATTATTGGTCTGTTTTTAGTAAAAAGCTTAAAAGTTTTTATTTTAAATAATTAGGGTAAAAAAGCAGAGAGTGTGTTTTATCAAAATAACTTCTTGTACTTTATGTTAACTTTATTATGTCCTTGGCTGTTTATAAAAAAAAGAGTCATCTCATTTTTTCAAAAAGCTGGGTTTTTTTTTCTTCAGCTTCAGTTTAGTAAGGAACTAAATTTTGTTTCAAACCTGATGACTTTTAACATTATGCAGTCTCAAAATCAAACCCGAAAGAATGTATTTTTATTTCAGAGTTGCAAAAAATTTCTTCTTTAACTTTGTAAAAATAAAGTGCTAAAAATAATGTCCATTTAACATGTTTTAAGTTGCATAAAAATGTTTAGAAAATGTTATAGAAATTAAGACATTTTCTAACCTTTTGTCAATAACAAATCTGCATAATCTTAAACAAAAATATAGTGTTGCTAATCACTTTTTGTTTAACCAAACCTTCTCAGTTCTGTTTACAGAAAAAAAACAGGATAAAAAAGATAATAATCAATTGGCAAAACTAAAAGCAGTGCATCAAGCATTAGTACAAGAAAAAGGAGGTGAATATTATATATTTACTGGTTCATGGGCAGTGGTCAATGGATTAACTACTTAGATGCCTATATGGAGACAAAATAATTGGAAATACATGGAAGGGAATTATGGGGAAAAACATTATGGGAAGAAATATGGGAAATTGCTCAATATACTAACATATCTGTTTTTCATGTAGATGCCCACTTGAACCTAAATTCACCCAAATGTGAGTATAATACTACTGCAGATGCCTGGCAAAAATTGTCTGAATACTATTACCAAAGAAGACTTGGCTCTTGCACAATGGGTGCATTGGGAATCTGGACATATAGGCACACAAGCTATGCACAGGTGGGCACAAGCCAGAGGAATTGATTTACCTTTTTTTAATTTTTTTTATCATTCCATTCTACATATATAACCAGTAATTCTTAATATCATCACATAGTTGCATCTTCATCATTTCTTAGAACATTTGCATCGATTTAGAAAAAGAAATAAAAAGACAACAGAAAAAGAAATAAAATGATAATAGAGAAAAAAAAGTTATACATACCATACCCTTTTCCCTTCACTTTCATTTACCACTAGCATTTCAAACTAAATTTATTTTAACATATGTTCCCCCTATTATTTATTTTTATTCCATATGTTCTACTCTTTTGTTGATATGGTAGATAAAAGGAGCATCAGACACAGGGTTTTCACATTCACAGAGTCACATTGTGAAAGCTATATCATTGTTCAATCATCATCAAGAAACATGGCTACTGGAACACAGCTCTACATTTTCAGGCAGTTCCCTCCAGCCTCTCCACTGCATCTTGAACAACAAGGTGATATCTACTTAATGCATAGAATAACCTCCAGGATAACCTCTCGACTCTGTTTGGAATCTCTCAGCCATTGACACTTAGTCTCATTTCACTCTTCCCCCTTTTGGTTGAGAAGGTTCTCTCAATCCCTTGATGTTAATTCTCAGCTCATTCTAGGGTTTTTCTCAGTCCCTTGATGCTGAGTCTCAGCTCATTCCAGGATCTCTGTCCCACGTTGCCAGGAAGGTCCACACCCCTGGGAATCATGTCCCACACAGAGAGGGGGAGGGTGGTGAGGCTGCTTATCATGTTGGCTGGAGGGAGAGGCCACATCTGAGCAACAAAAGAGTCTCTTGGGGGTGACTCTTAGGCCTAAATTTTAAGTAGACTTGACCTATCCTTTGTGGGGTTAAGTTTCATATGAACAAACCCCAAGACTGGGGGCTCAGCCTGTAGCTTTGGTTGTCCACACTGCTTGTGAGAATATCAAGAATTTGATTTGAGGAAGTTGAATTTCTCCCTGCTCTCACCACTCCCCGAAGGGGGCTTGCAAATACTTTTCCACTCACTGATCAAATCACTCTGGGATTCATCGGGGCATCACTCTGGACAAACCAACAAAATCTCATGTCTTACCTGAGATTCCAAGTACTTATGATGTTCAATCAAACTATCTACATAAGTTATATTAGGAAATGCTCTAGTCAAAATATAAATTTTGAAACAAATAAACATTTTTTTGCTTTAGTCTCACACATAAGGTGACATTTAAAATATTAATTACCATCTATTTTCAGCACCCTGCAATAATGACATTCCTTTATTCTTCCTCATGCAAAAACATTTTTAAAATTTGTACATTGTACATTTCACTATTGTTATACACTCTAAGCATTCCTAGATTATACCATCTCAATCTTTAACATCTATCTTCCTTTCTGATTTCATTTATGTCCCCAGCCCTCCTCCCTCTATCATTCTCACATGCAGCTTCATTCAGTGTTTTAACATAATTATATTGCAGTTAGGTAGTATTGTGCTGTCCATTTCTGAGTTTTTGTATCCAGTCCTGTTGCACAGTCTGTATCCCTTCAGCTCCACTTATCCAATATCTTACCCTATTTCTATCTCCTGATGATCTCTGTTACCAACGACATATTCCAAGTTTATTCACTAATGTCAGTTCATATCAGTGAGACCATACAGTATTTGTCCTTTAGTTTTTGGCTGGTCTCACTCAGCATAATGTTCTCAAGGTCCATCCATGTTGTTACATACTTCATAAGTTTATTCTGTCTTAAAGC
>PVIY010052468.1:0-15178 GCA_004026745.1 Myrmecophaga tridactyla
CCCTCCCTCCCTTCTTTCTTTCTTTCTTTCTTTCACCTGAAAAAGAATATGTTAAGATTTATTTGGTTAGAGGTGCAGCTGGATCCAGGAGCTCAAAGGATGACATCTTACCTTTTTTTTCTTTCCCTTTTTTGGTTTGGCTCACCTCTGTGTTGGTGCCATTCTTAGGTAAGCTTTTTCTACATGTGGCTAATGGCAATTTCAGGTTAATAACTTAAACAGGAAAAACAAAAACAGATTACTTTTCTTGATTGTTTCAATGTAGGTTTCCAGAATTGAGTCTTATTGCCCATTCCTGAACCAATCTTTGTGGTGGGGATGGGAGAGAATTTCCTAATTCTCTGGGAACAAGCCTGGGATTGTTGACCCGTGGAGGAAAGAGAAAGTGGATAGTTAACCCCACTTATACCATATACTGAGAATGGGGAAGGGCCATTTCTCAAGGGAACACCAGGGTGTCATTTGCAATGGAGAGGATAGGTGCTGTGTCCCAACCACAGTGTCTGTCCTCTACAAAGAGGAAATCAAGAGCTAATTTGATTTTTGAAGTATATACTAGGATTATATGTTCATAGAAATAAATAACTGTTCTCTGCTAAAAACTAGTGAGAGAAAACACATCAACAGCAGTAGGAAAGATAGATAAAGATCAAAGTGTTATAAAGCTAATCACGTTTTCCCACTGACTTTCATCATAAAGTTACAACTATATTCCTAGAAGGAAACATTCACCAGATTTCTGATATGGGAACTACTGATGAAAAAGTAGTCATGAGAGCTACAAATCTATTGTATATATAAGGCCTCATAATTAATCAGTATCTGCCAGAATTTTAGTTACCACCTACTGATTCACTTTACCTTTGGGGCTCTTTCAGAACTTGGAAGCTGTTTTCTTTCTTCCCTTAGCAAACAATTCTCTTACCCTTTTCTTAGCACAAATATATTTACTATACTAGGATGTTCCCTAATTCCACCTTGGACCTCCAAGAACGTCTTCATTTTTTCACATAACAGAGCTAACTACAACAGTATCACATTTTGCCATCAAGGGAAGCTGTCTGATTCAGGTGGTGCCACAGCCTGAAACTCCCATAAAAGCAGTACTTCCACTTGTATAAAATTGGAGACTACATAAAAGATCAGGGATGCATGGTTTAGGAAAACATGCAGAGACTTCCTAGATCTTTGTGTGCAAAGTAAAGGTGGGAGCAAGGAGAGCAGAAAAGAGATGGGCAGACAGTTGCAGCCCTGGTATCAAGGGCACCACCTTCATGTCTCACCAGATGTGGATATAGAGCTGAGCTAAAAGAGAGTGTATATCTTATTTATAAGAGAATGGAGTTCAGATGATACCTGAGTCGCAGCCTATAATGTGGAAAACAGTATGCAGACTTCGGCTTGCAAGATTCTCAGTTTAAACAGGGAATGATAAACTCAGATTAAAAAAAAATTATAGGTTTTTCAAGCATTGATTTTACTCTCTTCCATATACTCTCTCTTCATTGCTGAAATTTATATCAAGGCTGTACCTTTAAGACCTTTCATTCATTCATTCAAAAAAAATAGTTATTGAGTACCTGTTATGTGCTTGCACTCTTCAAAGCATTGGGAATGCAGCAAAGAATAAAAACAAAATTTTTGACTCTGTAGAGTTTACATTCTGTGGATGAGAGCAGACAATAAATAAATATATAATATGTCAGGTAATATTAAGAGCTAAGAAGAAAGCTCAAGTAGGACAAGAGGGGTAAAGAGCAGTAGGAGAAGAGGCCTGCCATTTTATAAATGATAAAGGTGTGATATTTGAACAGAGAGACATGAGGGGTTTGGGGAGGAAGCCATGAAGCTACCTGGAGGAAAGGAAGCCTAAGCAGAAAATAATGAGCAGGTGGGGTATGGAAAAAAGATGAGATCAGAAGGAGGCTAAAGGCAAGTAGGCAGATGGGGGCTGCTCATATTCAGGGCAGATGAGAAGCCATTGAGGGGGTTGTATAGAGCAATAATGGGACTTATGTTTTAATTGGATAGTTACAACTGCAATGAGTAAAAAGCATGGAAGTAGACCAATTAGGAGGTTTTTGAAAAAAATCAAAGCTAGAGATTATGGAACAGGGTGGTTAGATTGAAGCTGCAAGAAGCAGTTTCACCCTGGATATATTTTGAAACTTGTATTTCCTTCCTTAGTTTTATTTTCTCCCTTTTCACTATTCTTTAGAAGAATATAATTTGCCCCCACTTAGTGATAGGATTTATATCTATATAGTTTTGAAACTATATAGATTTTTGATTTCCTGGTGCTGTCTTAGGTCATACCCCTACCCCCAATCCACTACTGGGGCTGAACTCAGATAATAACACTGTTGGGGATTACACATTTAGGAGGCACTGGCATTGATTGGGAGAAGGGAACAGCAAGCCCTGAAAAAAGGACTAACAAGCAGGATCCTCTCTTTTTCTTCCGTTCAGGAATCTCAACCATAAGCTTAGGTTTGATACTGATCATACCCCAAGATCATGGAAATTGTGGAAATCACTCCTGTCATTGGCAGTTTTACAGAGAGAAGTTTGAAAGAGAGAAATTATACTGGAATGGAGAACTGTAGCAAATGCAGGGTATATGTTACTGATATGCTTCAGACTGATACGTTGGCTGGGGTAATAGCAGTCATAGAACCTCAGAATCAGAAGGCGTTCAATCCAGCCTTCTCTTGCTGCTGTGTGAATCCCTACTGTGATGTATAATCATCTAGCCTCTGTTCATAGAAACCATAATCCATAGGTCATAGAATGTTTGTGCTAGAAGCGACCTTAGAGATCACATAGGGCTGGGACTGGGAAAATTCAGGATTCAGGACTCCCAGATCCATATTCTTTCCACTCACTATTTTGTCTCTCCAATTAAAGAGCAGCCCTTGCTAGTAGAATTACAGGGGTGAGTTTAAATGTCTCTGTGTTCACTCATCGCAGAATGTTTGGGTACCTTTGCCTTTCTACCCTAATCAGTAATCAGTCCTTTCTTTTTGTTTTCAATCCCAGGGGTGGCTCTGCTGTCAGATGTGTACCCTGAGAAACTCTTGCTTGACCTGTTGGCTCAGTATGACTGCAGTGAAGGCAAGCACCCTCCAGAAACCAGAATGAAAATTGGAGAAATCCTGATGCGAATTGTCAGGGCATTAGGTGAGTTTTCTTATTCTATTGACCTGGAAAGGGACGGGGGAGCAGTATTGCTTTGGAACCAAAGTCTGTCTACCTGAAGACTTGTTATGCTTGCATCGTGAGGCCAGTTTAGAGGCTGAGATGAACTCCTCCCTTTTCAAGGATTTAGCACTTATCCAGATACCCACTAAGAGACTGGTAGCAATAGTCACTTCTATTTTCCTACAACTCCTTTGTCTACCCCCCACCCCCACCCCCTGCCAGGGTTATGTTGGGGTCCTGATTTTCAGTGGAGCTGGAATGAGAAGGTATATCAGCTTTCTCAGCAAGTGTGAAAGAAGAGGAATGTCAGACAGGGAAGGAGAGGAATTAACTCTAGTTGAATGTCTGCTGTATGCCAGGTAGTATACACATAAATAATCTCATCTAATTTTCCCAACACATCCTATAGAGGGGTTGTTGTTAGACCCATATTACAGATGAGGAAATTAGCTCAGAGATCTTCAGTAATTTGCCCAAAACACATTCAGTTGGTAAGTGGTAGTGCTAAGAATTGAATCCATCCACTCTAAGGCAGTTGCCCTAAGCTATGAGAATAGTAGTAGTTCAGACCCTGGCTCTAGAGTCACGCTACCTGAGTTCAAATCCTAGATTCTGTGATCATAGGAAAGTTTCTTCTTCTTTTTTTTTGTAACTAGAGAAGTTGTAGGTTTAAAAAAAAAAATTATGCAGAAAATACAGAGTGCCCATATGCCCCTTATTAAAACCTTGTGTTAGTATGATACACTTGCTACTTGATGGAAGAATATTGTTATAGTTGTACTGTTAACTATAGTCCATGATTTACTTTGAGGTACCCTGTTGTGTTATACAGTCCTTTGTTTTTTTAAAAAATTCTAGTAACATTTACACAACCTAAAATTCCCCCCCTTTAACCACATTCAAATGTGTAATTCATGGCTGTTAATTATGTTCACAATGTTGTGCTACCATCACCACCATCCACTATCAAAACTTTCCCATCACCTATGATCATAGGAAAGTTTCACAACTCCCAGAGCCTTAGTGTTCTTACTGAGGATATGGGTATAATAATAGTACTTACCTCATAGGGTGGTTATAAGGATAAAATAAGATCATACATGCTTAGAATAGTGGTTGGCACATGGAAAGGACTCAATGAATTTTTATTTTTGGCTAAATAAAGAAGAAAGACCCCTTCTGAAAAAGGTTTATTATTTCTGTTTATTATACACCCTTGTAGGGCTAGGAGGGGGAGCACTGGGGAACAAGGGCAAAGAAAACAATTGTTCACTCTAAAGACAGGTTATAGTAAGATAAACTAATGGACTTCTCCACAAACCAGTAAGTACACTTTTGGTATTTTTACTTTGGGCCATTTAATATAGAATTGAGAGGAGTTTAGGTTCTTTAACCTGAATTCCATAGATTTATCCCTTGATTGCCACATTAAACTTAACTAGAAGCCTTAAAATAAAGACAAACACCGCTTAAAATAACAGTGATATACAGTTTGAACCAGCCAATTTCCATGTTGAACTTTGAGAATTAAGTTATGTTTTGGGACTATATTAACATGCATTTCCCATATCAGATTATATTATGAGCTATAGCTGTCGATGGTTAATATTTTGGCTTTAAAAAAAAATGCCCCATTTGGTTCTTTAGAAAACTAAATATCAAGTTGCTCTATGACCCTGCAATACCACTATTTGGTATATACCCAGAAGAGCTAAAAGCAAGTGACACAAACATATATTTGCACACTGATTTCATAGCAGCATTATTCACAATCACAGAAAGGTGGAAAGAATCCAAGTGCCCATCAATAGATAAGTGGATAAACAAGATGTGGTATATACATATGATGGAATATTATGCAGCAGTGAGATGAAATGACGTCCTGAAGTGTATGACAAGATGGTTGAATTTTGAGGGCATAATGCCGAGTGAAATAACCCAGACACAAAAGGATAGGGAATGTATGATTTCGCTTTTATGACTCTGGTAAAGGTAAACTCAGAGTCTTATAATATAGAATATAGGAAACCTAGAGATATATGGAAACTATAGATGGGTGAATGGTTAGCTAATGAGGTTGAACCTAAATGTAAGGGATTGGATAAGAAGTGAACACAGTTCATTAGTAGGTCTATAAGTAACATGGTCATATTGAAGGTGAACATGATACATGATTGAATGGGGTTGTATAGAGCCATGTATCTCACTGATTAATACTATAAATACAAATAAGTTCTTGCATGAAAAAAAATGCCCCACTGAGCTGGGCTTCTTTACTTTGTCAGCATATTCTCAGGCACTGATATATTTGTCCTTGGCTTTTTAGTAATTCCATCATATATCTACTAGCATATTACCTGAGGCAGAAAAAGAAGAAATAATCTCAACTTTATTTTTACTAAATTGTCTGCCAGCTTTAGTAAGACTTGTGATTTTTCTTTTTTTTTTTTTTTTTACCCAGGAGAGGAGGATTAGGGAAAATTAGCTTTTTGCTACTTGTATCAAGCAGTCACACTGAATTCTTTCTTCACCAACATTCCAAAGGATTTAATAAGATTCTACATTGCTATGCATCTTTTCTACTGTCACAGACCTTAATTTTCATTATTTCTAGGTAACTCTTCTGACTAAAGAAGATAGAGCCTAGATCTCCAGCCACTTAATTCCACTCATAAAAGTGAAATTTTAAAAATACTTTTTCTCTTTAGAGAAGGACTAACTTTCTATATTTATTTTAGCCCTAAATTTGGGTCTGAAACATACCAGACAAGTACACAATGATAAGAAATCATTCTCTTATAGTAAGTGTAAATGTTATACTTAAAGTATCACAGGAGTGATTGTAACATCTGACTTTTATTTATGGTTGTTATTGGGATTGTCAGAGCTGAGAAGGCATCTATAGACATCAAAATAACATTTCCTGCGTACCCTCTGGTAGACCTGTCCAGTTAGAGTGATGGGCACTTCTCAGTCTCCCCTGGTGTGGTAATTAGATTCAGTTGTCAACTTGGCCAGCTGAACGTACCTAGTTTTGTTACTGTGGATATAAGCCAATGGTACGTGAACCTCATCTGTTGCTAATTATATCTGCAGTCGGTTAAGAGGCGTGCCTGCTGCAATGAATGATGTTTGACTAAATTGGCTGGTGCTTAAATGAGAGAGTGCAGCATAGCACAGCCTAAGCAGCTCGGCATTCCTCATCTCAGCACTTGCAGCTCAGCCCAGGCCTTTGGAGGTGCAGAAAGAAGTCACCCCAGGGAAAGTTGTTGGAACCCAGGGGCCTGGAGAGAAGGGCAGCAGAGACCATCCTGTGCCTTCCCACGTAAGAAGGAACCTCAGTGGAAAGTTAGCTGCTTTTCCTCTGAAGAACCAACAAAATAAATCCCCTTTTATTAAAAGCCAATCCATCTCTGGTGTGTTGCATTCCAGCAACTAGCAAACTAGAACACCTGGCTAGGCCATATCATTTCCTGGGATGGAAATGTAAGTGGGAATGAAGGGCAGGGTTGATTGGGAGAGAGACTTTATAACATGCTACTATAATTAGCCCAATTTCCAAAATAGTCTTCTGGCATTTAATAGCAAATTCCATCAATTCTCAAAGTTCTGACCTTTCTGTAGCCTACTCTTCCAAGTATCCAACTGTAAACATAGCCTTAATTTAAATGCTTGTTTCTAATTCACATTACCAACTTGGCCAGATGTACAGATGAGATAGTTTACTGAAATCTTTTATGTAGAGTTAAAACCCATATTTGCAACTTAGCCAATATTCTTTGTTTACTAGTAATGTTGAAATACTTGTGAACCCCCACATCATGAGGTTCCCTAATAAGAACCCTAGTTGTATTGGCCAGTGTCTGTAACTTGCACACCCCCACTCTCTTTATTGCAGGGGCAGTTTGGTAGAAGAACAAGGCCAACAAGGCCCACAAGTCAGGTGTGATACCTACTGCTTCCTCATTGTATCACTTCTTTCCTCCCAGGCACTAGACAATGGTGGGTTATTAATAGAATTTTTTTTTTTTAAGTTTTTAAATTTTTTAAACAGCAACATACAAACACAAATATTCTTACCATATGATCATTCCATTCTTGGTATATAAACAATAACTCACAATATCATCACGCAGTTGTATATTCATCACCATGATGACCTCTAAGAACATTTGCATCAATCCAGAAAAAGAAATAAAAAGAAAAAAGAAA
The DNA here is from genome assembly GCA_004026745.1 of Myrmecophaga tridactyla. Classification (NCBI taxonomy): domain Eukaryota; kingdom Metazoa; phylum Chordata; class Mammalia; order Pilosa; family Myrmecophagidae; genus Myrmecophaga; species Myrmecophaga tridactyla. The sequence continues at coordinate 7,414 of PVIY010052468.1, forward strand.
AAAATTGTACATATCATACCCCCTCCCGCTCCCCCTCACCGATCACCAGCATTTCAATCTACTAAATTTATTTTAACATTTGTTCCCCTTATTATTTATTTATTTACCTTTAATCCATATGTTTTACTTGTCCATTGATAAGGTAGATAAAAGGAGCATCAGACACAAGGTTTTCACAATCACACAGTCACACTGCGAAAGCTATATCATTATACAATCATTTTCAAAAAACATGGCTACTGGAACACAGCTCTACATTTTCAGGCACTTCTCTCTAGCCTCTCCATTACACCTTAACTAAAAAGGTGATAAATATTTAATGCGTAAGAATAACCTCCAGGATAACCTCTCGACTCTGTTTGGAATCTCTCAGCCATTGACACTTTATTTTACCTCATTTCTCTCTTCCCCCTTTTGGTCGAGAAGGTTTTCTCAATCCCTTGATGCTGAGTCCCAGCTCATTCTAGGATTTCTGTCCCATATTGCCAGGAAGAGTCACACCCTTGGGAGTCACGTCCCATATGGAGAGGGGGAGGGCAGTGAGTTTGCTTGTCATGCTGGCTGAGAGGCCACAACTGAGCAACGGAAGAGGTTCTCTTGGGGGTGACTCTTAGGCCCAATTTTAAGTAGGCTTGGCCTATCCTTTGCAGGGTTAAATTTCATATGAACAAACCCCAAGACTGAGGGCTCAGCCTATGGCTTTGGTTGTCACCACTGCTTGTGAGAATATCAAGAATTCTCCACTTAGGGGAGTTGAATTTTCCCCATTTATCGGCATTCACCCAAGGGGACTTTGCAAATACTTTTTTATTCACTGTTCAAATCACTCTGGGATTTATCAGGGCATCACTCTGGACAAACGTACAAAATCTCATGCCCTATTCAAGGTTCCATTTACTTACAGTGTTCAGTTAAGCTGTCCACATAAGTCATATTAGGAAATGCACTAGTCAAAATATAAATTTTGTACCAAATAAACATTTTTTGCTTTAGTCTCACGCATAAGTTGAAGTTTTTAAATATTAATTACCCTATATTTTCAACACCCTGCAGTATTGACATTCCTTTGTTCTTCCTCATGCAAAAATATTTTTAAATTTGTACATTTAGTCACTATCGTTATACACTCTAGGCATTCCTAGATTATACCATCTCAGTCTTTATCGTCTATCTTTCCTTCTGATTTCATTTGTGCGCCTAGGCCTCCTCCCTCTATCATTCTCACATTCAACTTCATTCAGTGTTTTAACATTATCATGTTGCCGTTAGGTATTTCTGAATTTTTACAATCAGGCCTGTTGCACAATCTGTATCCCTTCAGCTCCAATTACCTAATATCTACCCTATTTATATCTCCCGATGGTGTCTGTTCCCAACTGAAATTCTCCAAGTTCATTCACTAACATCAGTTCATATCAGTGAGACCATACAGTATTTGTCCTTTTGTTTCTGGCTAATCTCACTCAGCATAATGTCCTTAAAGTCCATCCATATTGTTACATACTCCATAACTTTATTCTGTCTTATAGCTGCATAATATTCCATATATATATACCACAGCTTGTTTAGCCACGCTTCTGTCGGTAGACATTTGGGCTGTTTCCATCTCTTGGCAATTGTAAATAATGCTGCTATAAACACTGGTGTGCAGATGTCCCTTTGAGTCCTTGCCCTCATGTCCTCTGAGTAGATACCTAGCAGTAGTTCAACAGACATTTTTTAATCCCCATTTTTATAAGTGGAGATATACAGACAGAAAAGTATATAAAGTACAATAATTTTAATGATATAGCTGATGGTCCTTTACATATTTACCACCACCCAGATCAAGATACAGAAATTTCCAGTAGTCCATAGGTTTCCTTTTGCTCCTTCCTAGTCTGTACCCACTCCAGAATTAAGCACTATTCTGGATTCTTATTACCATTGATTTGTTTTGATTTTTCCTTAGCCTAATTTTAATAAAATTAAATCCCGTATTTCCAGCTGGTAGTCAGCTCTAGATGCTGGAATAGATTCAGGTCAAGCTCTGGGATGGAGTTGGGGGCAAGGCAGGAATACTTCATAGACTGTGTATTTTCTTTTGTACCACATCAGGAGGCATATGATGTCTAGTTATCTCGTTGTTTAAGATTGATCAGTAGTATTTCTAGCAGCATGCATTTGTTATAAGGTTCCCAATAAAGCTTTTTCCTAATGGTTTAAGTAATCATTGATGATCATTGCTAGATCCACAGCTTCTGAGGAGTTAAGTTTTTTATAGATTAGGAAACTGAAATACAGAAAGAATTATTAACTTGCCTAATGTCATACTTCTAATTAATGATGGCTCTAGACTTGAGCTCATGCAGTCTGATTCCAGTCCCATTCTCTTGCCCAGTATACTGTACTGTACCCTGAACATTTTTCCCTATCCTTAAGCATCTTTTTCCTATCATAAATGTGGATATTTTAATGTCCTCTGTTATTTTTAATGATTGCATGCATGATGTTTTTTTATTTCAATGTACCATAATTTTTCAAACCAGCTTATAGGTTGTTCCAATTTTTCACTATCGTGAATTACATTGAGATTAATATTCTTGTAGGTCAGTCTTTGTGTAGATTCATAATTTCAGCACTTGTTAAAAGTGTGTGCCTATTTGAAAATTGTTTATTGTTAAGTTGTCTTCCAGAGGGGTTGCACCAGTTAGTATCAGCAATGTTTGAGAATATCCCTTTGTCTGTACTGTCATCAACACTGTATATTCTGTGTATGATTGTTTGTATAAATCTTTATGAAGCAGATGCATAAAGAGATGCTCTCTTGTTTTTATTTCCATTTATTTGATTGATAAGGTTAATTTTTCATATGTTTGTTGGCTAAACTTCTGTGTGTGTAGAGGTGGTTTGGGTGTGTATGTGTGAATTATCTTTTCCTGTCCTTTTTCCACTTTTCTGTTGGAGTATTGATTTTTTTTTTAATTTTATAGTATAACATATATACAAACCAAAGAAATAAAAGCAATAGTTTTTAAAGCACTCTTCAACAGGTGGTTTCAGGACAGATCCCAGAGTTTGTCATGGGCTACCATACGATCCCCTCATATTTTTCCTTCTAGTTGCTCCAGAATGTAGGAGACTAGAGGGCTTAAATACTTTTTTATCATCACAATTGACTGTTTTCCCTTCTTTTTTGTGAAAAATAACATATGTACAAAAAAGCTATAAATTTCAAAGCATAGCACCACAATTAGTTGTAAAACATATTTCTTCAAAATTGTAACAATTTTACAATTTTAGGTTTTTACTTCTAGCTGCTCTAAAATACTGGATACTAAAAGAGATATAAATTTAATGATTCATAATTCATATTCATTTGTTAAGTCCTATCTTCTATGTATAATTCCACCATCACCTTGCACTTTCTTTACCTCTCTATAGGGTTGTTTGGGCTATGGCAATTCTAATTTTTTTATATTGCAAGGATCTGTCACTAATATGGGGTAGGGAGATGGCAGTATTTGATGTTCTGGAGAGGCTGGGCTGGGTTTCAGGACTTATCTGGACCAGGGACCCATCTGGAGGTTGTAGGTTTCTGGAAAGTTACTCTAGTGCCTGGAACCCTTGTGGAATCCTATATATTACCCTAGGTGTCTTTTAGGATTGGCTAGAATGGTCCTGGTTGGGGAAGTGGCAGACTATGATAGGTAGCAAGGTCTGCCTGAAGCTTGTGTAAGAGCAACCTCCGGAGTCGCCTCTCGATGCTATTTGATCTGTTTCTGCCACTGATACTTTATTAATTACACTTCTTTTCCTCCATTTGGTCAGGATGTAATTGTTGATCCCATCGTGTCAGGTCTGGATTCATCCCTGGGAGTCATCTCCCACGTTGCCAGGGAGACTTTCACCCCTGAATGTCATGTCCCATGTGTGTGTGTCGGGGGGCAATGATTTCACTTTCAGAGTTGGGGTTAGAGAGACTGAGGCCATATCTGATCAACAACAGAGGTCCTCCAGAAGTAACTCTTAGGCATTCCTATACATAGTCTAAGTGTCTATGCTACCTACATAGGCTTCACAAGAGTAAACCTCATGAAAGCTTTACAAGAGTAAGCCTCATGATTGAGGGCATGGCCTATTGATTTGGAAATCCCTAAAGTTTGATATAGTATCAGGAGATTCCCTGATAGTAAGGTTTAATAGTTTCATAGTCTTTCTCCCATCCCTCAGGGAACTTTGCCAATACTTTTTGATTATCTGCTTAATATTCTCTAGGATGTTTCCAGGCATTACAATAATCTATACAGGATTAAAGGACCTCTTTCTTATTCGGTGCTTCCTTTGTTTCAGTTGTTCAAATGAGCTGTACAGATATGTTGAATTAGATTATGCGCTACAGAAAATTTCCGTTCCAGATAAATAAATCTTTCTTCCTTTGGTTTCAAAGAGTGTGTGTGGTTCTAAAATATAGACAATGTCTTCTACTCCTATGTTCTGAATTACTTTGCCCCTACCTGTTTGGCTTCATTCTTATCTCTAAATATCACGTTACATATATAAAACAGCCTCTCAAAATCCAGAAATAATAATCACTGCTCCAGATTTAATGTGTCTGCTCTAAAAGCTTATAATCTAGGCCCCTGTTTTCTTATAGGCATTTTCTAAAGATGACATACCATTCTTGTTTTTTTTGATTCTGGTTTATTTTGTCTCACGAAATGTCCCACATGTTCATTCACATCGATTTGCATGTGTGCTGATTTGAAATGATGTATGTACCCTAGAAAAACCATGTTTTAATCCTAATCCAATTTTGTAAACGCAGCCATTTCTTCTAATCCCTACTCGGCATTGCATGTTTGAAATTGTAATCAGATCATCTCCCTGGAGGTGTGATTTAATCAAGAATGGTTGTTAAACTGGATTAGGTGGATACGTATCTCCACCCATTTGGATGGGTCTTGATAAGTTTCCGAAGTCGTATAAAACAGGAAACATTTTAGAGAATCAGGGAGATTCAGAGAGAGCAGAGAATGCTGCAGCACCACAAAGCAGAGATCCATCAGCCAGCGCTTTGGAGAAGAAGAAGCAAAATGCCTCCCAGGGAGCTTCATGAAACAGAGAGCCAGGAGAAGAAGCTAGCAGATGATGCCGTGTTTGCCATGTATCCTTCCAGATGAGAGCAGAATTCTGACCATATTCACCATGTGCCTTTCCGGATGAGAGAGAAACTCTGACTGTGTTTGCCATGTCCCTTTCCACTTGAGAGAGAAACCCTCAACTTCATTGTTCTTCTTGAACTAAGGTATCTTTCCCCGGGTGTCTTAGATTGGATATTTCTATAGACTTGTTTTAATTGAGACATTTTCTCAGCCTTAGAACTATAAACTAGCAACTTATTAAATTCCCCTTTTTAAAAGCCATTCTGTTTCTGTTATATTGCATTCTGGCAGCTAGCAAACTACAACAGCATGCTCACGACATTGTTCCTTTTTGTAGCAGCATAGCCTTTCTTCATAAGTATACACCATCATTCGCCAATCTACTTCTCCATCAGTACATCCTTCAGCCACCTGTATTCATCAGGCCCAAAGTCTGCAGTCCATCAACATTCTGAACTTCAGATAGTTTCATTGTTCCCAAGAAATAGAAAACCAATAAACTCACCCTCACCAAATACGAAGTTTAAACCTCCTCTTAACTCTTGTCCATCCCCCCGTTATTTACTGTTGAGTTAAGCACATCTCTTCATGTGCTATTGAGCCATCTGTAATTGCTCTTCAGAAAAATGCCTATTCATATCTTTAGCCCATTTTATAATTGGGTTGTTTGTTCTTTCTTGTTGAGTTGTATGATTTTTTTTGTATATACAGGAAGTCAAACCTTTCTCCGATATGTGATTTCCAAATATTTTCTCCCATTGAGTTGGCTGCCTCTTCACCTTTTTGGCAAAGTCTTTTGAGGTACAGAAGCATTAGATTTTAAGGCATTCCCATTTATCTATTTTTTCTTTCATTGCTCGTGCTTTGGGTATAAACTTTAGGAAGCTACTTCCTATTACTAGTCTTGAAGATGTTTCCCTACATTTTCTTCTAGAAACTTTATAGTGCTAGTTCTTATATTTAGGTGTTTGATTCACTTTGAGTTAATTTTTATGTAGGGTGTAAGATAGGGGTTCTCTTGCATTCTCCTGGCTATTGATACCTAGTGCTTCCATGCCCAATTATTGAAAAGACTATTTTGTTCCAGTTCAGAGGATTTGGGGCCCTTGTCAAAAATCAGTTGACCATAGTTTGCTGGTCTATTTCTGCACTCTTGACTTGATTCCATTGGTCAATACTTCTGTCTTTGTGCCAGTATCATACTGTTTTGACCACTGTGGCTTTATAATAGGTTTTAAAGTCAGAGAGTGTTAATCCTCCCACTTCGTTCTTCTTTTTTAGGATGCTTTTAGCTATTCAGGGTCTCTTTCCCTTCCAGATGAATTTGGTATTTAGCTTTTCCACATCTTCAGAGTAGGTTGTTGGAATTTGGATTGGTACTGTGTTGAACCTGTGGTTCAATTTGGGGAGAATTGACATCTTAACTATATTTAGCCTTTCCTGTCCATGAGCAGGAAATATCTTTCTACCTATTTAGATCTCCTTTGATTTCTTTTAGCAATGTTAAGTAGTTTTCTGTGTACAAATCCTTTACGTCCCTAGTCAAGTTCATTCCTAAGTATTTGATTCTTTTAGTTGCTGTTTTGAATGGAATTTTTTCCTTAACTGACTCTTTAACTAGGTCATCACTTGTGTATTTACTGATTTTTGCACATTAATTTTATATCCCACTACCTTGCTGAATTTGCTGATTAGCTCAAGTAACTTTGCTGTAGATTTCTCAGGATCTTCCAAGTATAGTATCATATCATCTGCAAATAATGAGAGTTTTACTTCTTCCTTTCCAATTTGAATGCCTTTCATTTCTTTGTCCTTCCTGATTGCTCTAGCTAGAACTTCTAGCACAATGTTGAATAATAGTGGTGACAGTGGGCACCCTTGTCTTGCACCTGATCTTAGGGGGAAGGCTTTCAGTCTCTCTCCATTGAGTATGATGCTGGCTATCAGTTTTTTATATATTCCCTTTATCATATTGAGGTACTTACTTTTGATTCCTATCTTTTAGAGTGTTTTTATCAGAAAAGGATGCTGAATTTTGTTGAATCCTTTCTCAGCATCAATCAAGATGATCATGTGATTTCCCCCTTTAATTTGTTAATGTGCTGAATTACATTAATTGATTTTCTTGTATTGAACCATCCTTGCATACCTGGTATAAACCCCACTTGGTCATGGTGTATAAGTCTTTTAATATGCAGTTAGATTCAATTTGCTAATATTTTATAGAGAATTTTTGCATCTATGTTCATTAGGGACATTGGCCTGTAGTTTTCCTTTCTCATAGCATCCTACCTGGTTTTTGTATTAAAATATTGGCTTCATAAAATGAGTTAGTAAAGTTCCTTTTTCCTCAGTTTTTCCTTCAGTTTGAGCAGGATTGGTGTTAGTTCTTTCTGGAATGTTTGATAAAATTCCCCTGTGAAGCTTTCTCAACATCAAAAATGAACCCGAATGATCGTATAATGATATATAGCTTTGGCAAAGTGACCGTGTGATTGTGAAAACCTTGTTCTGATGCTCCTTTTATCTATGGTATGGACAGAGGAGTAAAAAATACAGATTAAAAATAAATAAATAATAGGGGGAACAAATGTTAAAATAAATTGGGTAGAGGGAAATAC
>PVIY010052469.1:0-15178 GCA_004026745.1 Myrmecophaga tridactyla
TTTGTCTCATTTCACTCTTCCCCCTTTTGGTCAAGAAGGTTTTCTCAATCCCTTGATGCGGAGTCCCAGCTCATTCTGGGGTTTCTGTCCCACGTTGTCAGGAAGGTCCACACCCCTGGGAGTCATGTCCCACGTAGACGGGGGAGGGTGGTGAGTTTGTTTGTTGTGTTGGCTGGAGAGAGAGGCCACATCTGAGCAACAAAAGAGGCTCTCTTGGGGGTGACTCTTAGGCTTAATTTTAAGTAGACTTGACCTATCCTTTATGGGGTTAAGTTTCATATGAACAAACTCCAAGACTGGGGGCTCAGCCTATAGCTTTGGTTGTCTACTTGGGGAAGTTGAATTTTCCCCTGTTCTCACCGTTCCCCCAAGGGGACTCTGCAAATACTTCTTTTATTCACTATTCAAATTACTCTGGGATTTATCGGGGCATCACTCTGGACAAACCAACAAAATCTCATGTCCTACCCAAGGTTCCATGTACTTATGGTGTTCAATTAAGTCGTTTTGTTTTGTTTTTCTTGAAAATTAAAGCATGCACGCAGAAATGTGCACCAAGCCTATGTTAACACGAGTTTCCATGGTGTGATCACTCACTCAGTAACCACTGCTTGGGTCAAGCAACAGCACGTTCCAGAACATCCCAGAGAATTCCAGAAGAGGCAAATCCAGAAAGCAGATTGGTGGGTGTCAGGGCTTGAGGGGTGCTGGGAATGGGGGTGAATGCTCATGAATATGGAGTTTCTTTGGAGGGTGATGAAAATGCCAAAATCTTGTATGCAAACATTCACAGCAGCGTTATTCACAATAGCCCCAAAATAGAAACAACCCAAATATCCATCAACAGATAAATATATAAACAAACTGGTCCATCCACACGATGGAATATTATTCAGTCAGAAAAAGGAACAAAGTAGTGATGCATGCTTCGACTTGGAAACATGATGTTGCATGAAAGAAGCCAGACACAAAAGGACAGATATTATATGCTTCTACCTATATGAGCTATCTAGAATAAGCAAACTCACAGAGGCAGAAAGAATATTAGAGGTTACCAGGAGCAGGAGAAAGGGGGATGGAGAGTTAATGCTTAAAGATAAAAATAATCTGTCTTGGGTGATGAAAAAGTTTTTTTGGTGGGTTTTTTTTTTTTTTACTGACAAACCAAAACAACACACAAACACGAACATTCTTAGCATACAAACATTCCATACATGGTGCACAATCAATGGCTCACAATATCATCACATAGTTGTATATTCATCACCATGATAATTTTTTAGAACATTTGCATCACTCCAGAAAAAGGAATAAAAAGAAAAAAGAAAAAACTCATACATACCATACCCCTTACCCCTCCCTCTCATTGGCCACTAATATTTCCATCTACTCAATAGATTTTAACCGTTGTTCTCCCTACAGTTTTTCTATACCACTTGCCACTCCTTTTCATTGATCACTAGTATTTCAATCTACTCAATTTGTTTTAACATTTGTTCCCCCTATTATTTGTTTATTTTTAACCCATATTTTTTACTCATCTGTCCCTACCTTAGATAAAAGGAACATCAGACACAAGGTTTTCACAATCATACAGTCACATTTCAAAGAAACATGGTTACTGGAACACAGCTCTACATTTTCAGGCACTTCCCTCCAGCCTCTCCATTACACCTTAACTAAAAAGGTGATATCTATAAAATGCATAAGAATAACCTCTAGGATTTCTGTTTGGAATCTCTCAGCCACTGACACTTTATTTTGTCTCATTTCTCTCTTCCTCCTTTTGGTCGAGAAGGTTTTCTTAATCCCTTAATGCTGAGTCCCAGCTCATTCTAGGATTTCTGTCCCACGTTGCCAGGAAGGTCCACACCCGTGGGAGTCATGTCCCACATAGACAGGGTGAGGGTGGTGAGATTGCTTGTTGTGTTGGCTGGAGAGAGAGGCCACATCTGAGCAACAAAAGAGGCTCTCTTGGGGGTGACTCTTAGGCCTAATTTTAAGTAGGCATAGCCTATCATTTGCAGGGATAAGTTTCATATGAACAAACCCCAAGACTGAGGGATCGGCCTATTGATTTGGTTGTCCCCACTGCTTGTGAGAATTTCAGGAATTCTCCAAATAGGAAAGTGGAATTCTTCCCCCTTGATGAAAAAGTTTTGGTAATGGATGGCAGTGATGCTAGCCCAAAATCGTGAATGCAATGCATGCCACCAAACTGTACACTTAAAAAGGGTTAAATCACTGCAGATGGGTCCCTGCACCAGATAAATCCTGAAATGCAGAGGGACCCAGCCTCTCCAGAACATCAGATAGTTCCATCCCCCTACCTCATATAATCGACATCCCCTTCCAACATGAAAAAGTTAGAATGGGCATAGCCCAAATACCCCTAAAAAGTGGGAGAAACATCGAAGGTGATGGTGGAGTTATGCAGAGAACATAACTCATTTGTCGGGTTTAACAAATGAGTATGAGTACTGTATCATTATACTGATATTACTTTTAGTCTCCAGTATCTTAGAGTAGCTAGAAGTAAAAACCTAAAATTGTGGGATTGTAACTCATAGCAAATTCTGAAATCTGTTCTACGACTAATTGCTGCAATGTGCTTTGAAATTTGTTTTTTTTGTATTGTTGTTTTTCACAAAAAAGGAAAAAAAGTCAATTGTGATGATAAATGTACAGGTATATGAAAAAATACAGAGAAAATAGCAGCCACGATGTTTTCAATCAACTGACTCAGCAGTCAAAATTATTCTGCCAAATAGTTATAAAACTTTCTAAACCCTTTAAAAAATGGTTAAATCAAGACATTTGGGGTTGTGTACATGTCACCACCATAAATATATACTTTTTAATTATGGAGGATTGGAGACAGGTGGCACCAGAGTATTGCATCAAGCACAGGTCCCAGGCAAATGTATCAGTGGCTTGCCCATGAAGCTGGCTCTGCCCACTGACAGATGAGGAAACTGAGTCACAGAGAGCTTAAAGGCTCCTGTGCAGAGGCGCTCAGTAGTGATGTCAGTTCTCAAATGTGTTCTCTTCCCGAGTCCATCAATTCGCAGACCCTACCTGGGACTTACCTAGGAGGGGCCAAGATCTTGGTTTGGGTCAAAGGGAAAAGCAGGTCTGGATTACATTTGGACTTCGCCTTCCAAGAACGGGCAGTGAAGAAAGAGAGAGAGAGGGAGAGAGCAGAGACAGAGAAACAGAGACAGAGGTGATTAGGCAACAGCAGCAGCAGACGGTTAAGCCACCTGGATAAACTGAAGCAGCGGGGTGCAGGGACATGGCATTGCAGGACTTGGAGTCCTCTCTGAGCCTCGGTTTCCTCATCGGTGATTTAGATATGCCTTCATCCAACAAATGTTCACTGAGCAGTAACTGCAAGCCATGCTCTGTAAAGGGGTAGACAAAGTCTTTGTCCCCAGGTAGCTACATTCTGATGGGGAAGATGTATGAAAAACAAATTCTGGGGCGGCTGCCATGGCTCAGCAGGCAGAGCTCCGACCTGCCGTGCTGGAGGTCTGGAGTTCGATCCCTGGTGCCTCCTGCCCATATGCAAATTAAAAAAAAAAAAAATTCTGCGATTCCGTGGGAAAGGCATTCCAGGTGGAGCGAACAGCCCATGCAAAGGCCCTGAGGCAAGACTGTGCCTGGGAGGTTGGTGGATCAGTGAGGACACCGGTGTGGCTGGAGCAGAGTGAGTAAGGGGGAGAGTGGGAGAGGGAGTGCAGCCACATTTTCCTTGAGCATCTTCCAGCAGGGACCTGGGAGGAAATTCCTGCTTGCATCAGAAATGGGGTGGGATGGAAAAAAAAATCCTGTCTTTGGCAGGCACAGGCAAGGGAGGGGACCCTGCGGGGTACCCCTGAAACCCCCATGTTCCATGACCAAGGCCGTGACAATTGGCTGGAAGTTGCTCTGAGCACCCATGGCTTTGCTCCCTACCTTCAGAATCTTCTATGGCTGCCCATTGCCCTCAGACCAAGCCACTGAGCCTGTGTTCTAGGCCCTTTGTGATCTGGCCAGGACCTCTGGGGTCTCCATGCACAGGGCCTGGGTCTGCGAGCCGCCCCCTAGCTCTTCTGGACTCCCAGGGTGGGGCAGGCCCTCCACTGCCTGGGGCTTGCCAGCTGTCTGTCAGCTGCCATCAGACTGGGTTCCACCAATGGGAGGTGCCAGAGGGCGGGAACTGGGGGAAACCCAGGGAATTTCTCCCCTTACTGTTTGGCTCAGATGGCAGCTGTGTCTCCACCCCGGCCCCTGGACCCCCTGATCTACCGTAAGTGGCCGTTGCTCCGACCATCCCAGCTTTGTCCACACTGAGAGGGATTGCAGGGTGAGGTCATCGAGTGAACGAATCCAGCGTAAAACGATTGTTGGCATGTGCCTAGCATCCGAGATCTGCGAAACCTTTACACACCCGTTGTCCCATTGGATAGAAGGGTCCCCTTTGGTGATGGTTCAAGCAAGCGGGATGCAAGATGCTGGGCCGAGAAGGACAGGAGAGAGGATAATTTTGCAGGCAGCCAGTTGGATGTGTGAGGGTCAAGAGCGAGAAGAGGGCGTTATGCCTACCTAGAGACGTATTATACCCATTTTACAGAGGAGAAAGCACAGGCTCAGAGCAAGGGATTCCAACCGGGCTCTGATGAGCCATAAGGCTGTGCCCTTAGCCTCGGACGGAGTTGAGTGGGACAGAAAAGAGTGCGTCTTGGGCCACTGGGAAAATCAGACCACCACCCACCCACCCCCACCCAATCTACACACAGCAGCTCAGTGGAGGAGTCCCTGGGCCACCCTGCCTCTTCGGATCGGGGAGAGACAACTGGGTAAGTCACTCCTCCCTGCTGAGCTTAGTTCCCTTGTCCGTACAATGGGGATAAGCCTGGTTCCAGCTCGGTTGCCATGGTGATGAGATGAGGTGGTACCCAGGCACGCAGCAGGATGCTTGCATTCAGAATGGCTGGTTACGCCCAGCCTGGGGAGGGAGCTCGTGGGCGTCTGTCTCTTGTGAGTTCCCTCTGCCTTTTTGCTGGGGAGTATTATTTGGTGGCAGCTTTTAGCACCAAACACATAAAACATGCCGTCATGCATCAAAAATGGAGTATGATGCGGCAAGGGGGAGGCTTGGAGTCTCCTGCCTGCCTGAGGGTTCGAATCCCAGCTCCAGTGCAGAGTCAGACTGGTGAACTGGCCTCTCTGGGCCTCAGTTCCCTCACCTGTAAAATGGGCTAACCTCATAGGGTTATGATGAAGATTAAGTGGATGTGTTCCATATAAAATGCCTGACATGCAGTAAAGACTTGTGGTAGACACATCCTAGGGGAACCCCTCCCCATGAGCCCCACCCCCGGTGTCCATGTCCTTCTCCAGCCCCTCCCATGACTTGCTTCCAGCCACTAGAATATGGCAAAGGTGATGGATGTCACTCCTTCACTCAGAGTGTGTTATGTAAGGCTCCATTGCTGCAGACTGGAGCTGGAGACCTGCTGGCCTTGAAGAAACAAACAGCTGTGCCATGAATTTCCTATGGAGGGTGTGTGTGTGTGTGTATTTAGTGGGGGTGGGGTGGGGGGTGGACTGCAGGCAGCCTCTAAAAGCCAGGAGCAGTTCTCAGCCAGCAGCCAGCAGAATAACAGAGACCCACAACCACTTGATTTTGAAAGAGGGCTTTGAGATTCAGAAAAGGGATTGAGAATTTGAGCAGAGGACCCAGCCATGCCATGGTGCAGATTCCCGACCCAGAGAATCCATGAGATAGGGAATATGTGCTGTTTTAAGGCCCTGGGTGTGGGTTCGTTTGTTACGTGGCAGTAGCTGACGGATACAGTGCTTGCTAAGCATCGGTTGCTATTATTATTGTCATCATCATAGTTGTTCTCTGGATTTGGATTTCTTCCCCTTGGAAAGTTACTGCAGGGTAGCTTTCGCTCTTTATTTTTAATGTAATTTTGGTGAGATAAATTCACATAACATACAATCCATCCAAAGTGTACAATCGAAGGCTCAATCAGCGCGTAATTTACCATCACATTCGATTTTTTTTTTATCATCACATAGTTGTGTATTCATCACTAGCTTTCACTCTCGATAGGTCTTTACAGTTTGCAAAGTGCTTCCAGAGAGTTGGCCTGGAGCAAGGAATCTGAAAGCAATAGCAGGGGGCAGGGATAGGAGGCGAGTTCCCAGGTCACCCATCTGGACGAAAGATTGATGGAAGGAGGCACTTCCTGGGTGCTTGGGAATAAGAGATTTGGGCACAGCCTGCCAGCCCTGGGAGGGGTGTCTGACCTCAGAATTTCCCACCAGCAGTGGAAATGTGGGAGTGAGAATGAGTGGATTTATAGTAACTACAGAAGCCCAGTGTTTCTTGGATACTGGAAGTTCGGCCCCGAGCTCACCGTTGTACGATGGTCCCCATTTAAATCGAGACTTGGGCCACGGTGGCTCAGCAGGTAAGAATGCTTGCCTGCCATGCCAGAGGACCTGGGTTCGATTCCTGGTGCCTGCCCATGTAAAAAAAACTACTTTGTAAACCAAGACTCACAGCTGCTTCTGCTGTAGAATTTATTTTTACTGGGAACGGAGTAGCTTTATCCATAATCTCAGTGAGTTAATGAGTCACCCAAGCAGAATCCATCTCTTAAACCAAGGAGCTCTTGCCTAGTCCATTCTTTTTCTCCAAGGGTGGAACTCCCAGCCATGATTTCAGGTGGCCATGAAAAGAAGAGAACGAGAAAGTTCCGCCCTCATTTTCAATTCACTTGCAATCTCATCTTCAGCCAAACAGAAAGTACCCCTTGGGTGCTAATGTGTCTTTAATGCCTTCAGCGCTTACTGAGTTTCCTTTTGAAAGAAAAGGGAGCAAACTTCAGTGGCCGGCTCAAGCCTCCTAATTCATTCGGACTTCATCGTGCGTCTAATAAGCCTCGTTTTCCTTTCAAGGCAGTGGCGTCCAATTTCCTATAGACATATGCATGTATTAAAAATAAAGAGAGCCAGCCAATTTCAACAAAAATGGCATATAAATGGTGCTCGAACCCACAGATCTGGCAAAATACACCAAAGCTGGAAAATCACGGTAAGCTGCCTCCTGGGAACTTCTGGGTCCCTCGGTTTGCCCCTCTGTGAAGTGGGAACAAACTCCCCCACTTCGAAGGGCTGACAGTGTCCCTGGCATAAGGTAAATGATTGATTGGTGTCAATTCAGTGGACATGGGGCACCCAGGGGGCGTGGGGCAGGGACTGGGGTCACACCCCCTCATGTGGATTAGGAGCTGGGTAGCCCCTGAGCCTGGGCTTTGAAAAGCTCTGGATTCTCTTGAGCACTGAATGCAACAGAAAAATCCCAGCCCACGCTGGCAACCTGCTTTCCCAGCCGTAATAAGATGCCCACAATCCTCCATCTGATGTCCATGGCTGCTAAATAGACACTATTTCCTTTCCCACTTTAATGTTTAGACTTTCTCAATTCCGTGGTCATTGCGAGAAAAGAAGAAAAAGCCAAAGAAGCAAAGAGAAAGGTGGAGGGGAAGAAGGAAGGTTTGCAAGCCACGTTTAACAACAGACATCCACATATACAGTTGGCAGGTCATTACTGCATGCCCATCAGGGATGCCGGGAAGAGGGAGTCAGCACTGGCCCCTGCCCTCATCTCTCCAGGCAAAGACAACAGGGTGAGCAGAGCTGTGATGGGCCACCCACCAAGGAGGTGTCTGATCCAGCCGGGAGCATCAAGGAGGACTTTCAGGAGGAGGCGGCACCTCCCGGGAGTTCAGCAGGTGAAATCAGGAATGTGAAGAAAAGAAGCTCAGGGTTACGAGGTAGAGGGACGAAGATGCGCTATGGGTGGGTGGGTGGAGAAAGCTCTCTAAGGAGCCTGAAAGCTGAAGAAGACAAAGGCATGGATATCTGGGAGAAGAGAATTCTAGAACAGCAGTTCTCACTCAGGGTGACGTGCACCCCCAGCCCCAGGAGACATTTTTGGTTGTCGTGACTTTGGGGTACAATGCTACCAGAATGAAGCACCAAATGTCAACATTACCAAGAGTGGGAAACTTTATTCTGGGAGATGACAATTAAGCATGTACAAAGGTCCTGGGGCAGCCTGATGACGAAACTGAGGCCCAGAAAGCCAAGCGACTCCCCACCCCCCACGTCCTGCCAACGTGGCTCTCTTTGCCCCCTTTGCCCCCTTTGCCCCTTCACTATCAGCCCACTTTGTGGGGGGCCTGCACTTCTGCCAACTGTTCTAGTTTGCTAGCTGTCGGAATGCAACACAGCAGAGACGGATTGGCTTTTAATAAAAGGGGATTTATTTTGTTAGTTCTTCAGAGGAAAGGCAGCTTTCAACTGAGGTTCTTTCTTACGTAGGAAGGCACAGGGTGATCTCTGCTGGCCTTCTCTCCAGGCCTCTGGGTTCCAACGACTTTCCCCAGGGTGATTTCTTTCTGCATCTCCAAAGGCCTGGGCGGAGCTATGAGTGCTGAGATGAGGTATGCTGAGCTGCTTGGGCTGTGCTACGTTGAGTCTCTCATTTAAGCACCAGCCAATTAACGCAAACGTCATTCATTGCAGCAGGTACGCCTCCTAGCCAACTGCAGATGTAATCAGCAACAGATGAGTTCACGTACCATTGGCTCATGTCCACAGCAACAGAACTGGGTACCTTCACCTGGCCAAGTTGACAACTGACTCTAACTACCACACCAACTATGACTCAATTTCCTCCAGCTAATAAGAAATAAAAAATCTGCCTTGTGGGCGCTAAATGCTTCCAGGCTCCCAGCCTCATTTTCTCTCCTCTCACTCATGCTCTGATATGCTGGGGCCACGTCACCTGTGTTGGGGGATAAATTCCAGGGACAAGCGTCATCCAGGAGGTAAAATGCTGAATTTTAGCTTCCTGAGGTCAGACCCAAGCCGAACTAGCTCCCACTTGTTTTGGGGTGGCAAAAAATGGGAGGGGGAGGGACTGAATAAGCACGTCTTTAGATCATGGGAGGGTCCGCGGGTTTTTATTTTTATTCTCTTTAATGAGCTGCAGGGTCTGGGCTGGGCCAAGGAGTGGGATGTGGTGAGTGGTCTCTGGACCACTCACCCTGGCTTTGCCCTTCACCCAATCCTGCCATCCTGCCCCTGTCTGGCAAGTGGCTACTGGTAACTCTCCCCCAAAAAAACATTAATTAAGCATGAAGAATGTACCAGGCCCAACTGTAAGTTCCATTTGTCCCGACTTCATTGAAGCCTCCCAATGGGCTTCACCTTATTTGTTCTAAATAGCCCAACTTGGCAAGTGGGGAAACTGAGGCATGGCCTTCTAGAGAGTGGGATAGACAGAGCCTTGGGAAGTATTTCGGTCCTAAGGCAGGCTGCCTGGGTTCTAATCCCAGCTATCTCACTGTGTGACCTTGCCCAAGTGACTTGACCTCTCTGGGCCTCGGTTCCCTCCTCTGCAAAATGGGGGTAGGAGAAGTACTTCCCTCTGATGGGCACTGTGAGGATTGAGCCCCTGCAGGATGAGCTCACCACAGATGCAGGATTTTAGGGGGTGCAAATAAAGCTCAGCCATGAAGAGAAAGGATATGTAATGCAATATTGTTTTGAAATCAAAATTAAGGCTAAATGTAGCAAAGTTCACCACAGAATCATGTGCAGTAGCCTAAAGGTGGAAGCAGCCCAAGATTCCATAAGGGGGTGGGGAAAACAAGTGGCCCATCATGCAATGGAATATTATGCAGCCATGAAAAGGAACAAAGTTCTGATATGTGCTACAACATGGATGAAAGTTGAAGACATTACATTGAGAGAAAGAAGCCAGACGCAAAAGGACAATATTGTATGACCTCACTTATATGAAATATTTAGAATAAACAAATTCATAAAGACAAAAAGTAGAATCGTGGTTCCCAGGGGTGGGGATGGGGAGAATGGGGAGTTACTATTAATAAGCATGAGTTTTGCAGAGAGTCTGGAAATAGTAGCGAACGTTGCACAGTCTTGTCAACATGCTGAATGTCAAAGAATTGCCCACTTAAAATTGTTAAAATGATTTTGATGTTGTGTTTATTTTACCACCATTGACAATTAATAAAAAAATTAACGCGACCCCCCCAACCATGAAGAATAAATGTCAATATTTTAAAATCTAGATGGGATCCGTTATTCCCAATATTTCCTTTCGGCTCTGTTTTCCTTTTCTTGCCCATTCTGTCCTTACTTTAGTTTAGGTTTGTTTTTTAAACTTTTTTTATTGTAAAATACAGGATATATATATATATAACAGAGAAAGAAAAAGCAATAACTTTTGAAAGCACACTTCAATAAGTAGTTACAGAACAGATCCCAGAGTTTGTCATGGGCTACCATTCCACCAGCTCAGGTTTTCCCTTCTAGCTGCTCCATATCGCTGGAGACTCCAAGGAATATTAATATAGTGATTCAGCAGCCATACTCATTTGTTAAATCCCATTTTCTCTGTTAAACCTCCTCCTTCTCCTTTGATCCTTCCCTCAATTTGTAGGAATCTTTGGGCAATGCCCGTTCTGAATTTTTCATGTTGAGAAGGGGTGTCCACACTAAAGGATGGGGGATGCGATTAGTTGATAATCTTGGAGATGCTGGTCCCTCTGGGTTTTAGGATAAATCTGACCTAGGAACCCTCTGGGAATTAGGGGTTCCAGGAAGGCAAATTTAGTGCATGAAACCTTTGTAGTGTCTCAGTTTGAGCCCTAGGTGTTCTTAAGAGTCAACAGGAGGGATGTTGGTTGGGGTTTAGCAAACCATGGCAATTAGCACTACCTAACTGAAGCTTGCATAATAGCAGTCTCCAGAATAGCCTCCTGACTCTATTTGACCTCTCTTAGCCACTGATGCCTCATTTTATTATACTTCTTTTCCCCTTTTGGTCCAGAAGTTGTTGTCAATCCCACGGTACCAGGACCAGGCTCAGCTGACTTCAGCTCCTAATGCTCACTTATCGATTTTATGTATCGATTTTAATTTTTAATTTTTCAATTGATAAAATATAGAATCAGTGTTTGGCCATGCTGGACCAAAAGGAAAAATCCTGTCTTTATTTAAAAGTTTGATATTTTGTTCATTGTGGGGTTTGTTTTTGTTTCTTTTTTGGTATGACTATACTCTTAGAGTTGTGCAGCCACCATCACTATCTAATTCCAGAACATTCTTCTCACCCCAAAAAGAAACCCTATATCCATGGGTAGTCACTTCCCATCCTTTCCCCAACCCCCACCAGCCCCAGGCACGTACTAATCCCCACTCTGTCTCCAGATCTAAACGAGATCATACCATATTTGTGCTTTCATGTCTGGCTTCTTTCTTTCAACATTATGTTATCAAGCTTCATCCATGATGTTGCGTGAATCAGAGCTTTTCCTCTTTAGGACTGAATAATATCCCTTTGTACGGATGGGCCATGATCAAAATGTGGCATATCCATCCCACAGGACACGATTTATCTCAGTGACTAAGTGTTTTCTTCCACCTCGAATTTTATACCCAAGGTGAATGCCTCACCTGCCTCACCCTACTCCCGAGCCTTAGAAATAAATGAACATTTCACATAAATTGCTCAGCTCAGCGCCTGGCATGGAGCCCCTGGACCATGCCCCCCAGCCCGCCACAGTCTCCTGTCCACCAGTTGTTCACTGCAGTGTCCACCCCGCTCTAGCCTCGCTGGTTTCCTCATTGTTCCTCCAAACTGCCAGGCTGCTTGCTGCCTCAGGGCCTTTGCACTTGCCAAGAATGTTTTCCCTCCAGCTCTTCCTTAGCTATCCCTTTTCCACCTGGACCGTCAACCCAAAGGTCACGTCCTCCCAAGCCCCTCCCCTGAGCTCACCCTCCTAAAATCGTCCCTTCCACCCCCTACCCCCCACCTGCTTCCTTTAGCTCATTTATTGCAGCCTGAAAGTATCTTGTTTATTTATCTGTATCCACCTCTGGGTTGGTGCATGGATTGAATGAGTTGGCACATGTCTTATGTGGAGCACAGAGCCCAGCCCAAAAGGAGCCTTGTAAGGACTCGCTATGCAGTTTATCAATAAACAAGCAAATAAACAGCCTGTTGGATGGAGGAAGAGGAAGGCTGAGGAAGGTGGTAATGGTGACTGAGTGATTTTAGATAAAGGGGACAGAGAAGGTAACAGAGTTAAAGGAGTGAACCATGCAGAGATCTGGGGGTAAAGCATTTCGAGGCAGAGGGAACTGCCTGTGCAAAGAGCCTGGGGCAGGGCCAGTCCTGGCGTGCTGGAGGAGCAGTGAGGAGGCCCATGTGGCTGGACTAGAGGGACTGAGGGGGAGAGCAGGAAGAGGAGAGGGCAGGGAGGGGATGGGGCAGGGTGTGCAGGGCCTGGGAGAAGACTTGGGCTTTTATCCCAAGGAAGGTGGGAGCCATGGAGGGCTATGGGCAGAGGAGACACAGGCCTTGCCTCAGGGGCTCACAGCTGCTGTGGGGAGGACAGACTTTGGGGGGTGGGAGTGGGGGACCTAGGCAAAAGGGACTTTAGGTCCAGGCGGATGATGGTGGGAGCTAGACCAGGTGGAGACGGAGAGAAGAGGGCACCTTCGAGAAAGATTGGGAGGTAGAATTGACCCGGCTTTGCCAATAGATCTGACAAAGGGGCAGAGAGGTCCCTGCAGGGCCAGCTTCTGAATTTGGGGGCCCAGTGTGCATAATGCCCAGTGTGGCTGCCCAGGTCACACCCCCATGGGGCTGGCCCCGGGTCCGTGATGACTGTACTAGAATCTCCCAGGGCCCGGGGCTCTGCTGTCAGAGCTCTAAAATCCTGGCCAGCTCCTTGTCCCTGGCCTTGGTGATTCTGGCTTAAATTCAGTTCTAAGTGCAACACAGAGAGGTTGCTCCACCGGTCTGTTCGGAGTAGAGCAGGGATTATTCCCAACTCACAGGCTTGGAAAAAGCTGGGGCACGGGTGACAAATGCAGCTTCCTGGGCCGGGTTCCCGGAAAGAGCTGAGACCGGGGCGTGAGGGCCAGTTCTGCATTTGGAACCCATGTCCCAGCTGCTGGTTCATTTGGTTTTACACTTTGACTGTGGTGACATCTACACAACGTGACACCTCCCACTTTTACCCCTTTCACGTGTACAATTCAGAGCTGCTGATTACATTCGCCATATCCTGTCCCCGTGACCTCCGTCCCCCCAGCAGGAACTCTGCACCCCTGAAGCAATCAGTCCCCATTCCCTCTCCACCCGGTCCCCTCTAATTTACTCTCTTTCCCTATACATGTTCATATTCTAGTTATTCACATAAGTGAGATCACATGATATCTGCCCTTTTGAGAGTGGCTTCTTTCACACAACACAATGTCTTCGAGGTTCGCCCAATATATTGCGTGGATCAGAACTTCCCTCCTTTTGACGGCTGAGTAATATTCCATTGTCCCAATGAACCACATTTTGTTTCTCCATTTACCTATCGATGGACGCTTAGAGGGCTGCCACCTTTCGGCAATTGTGAGTAATTGCACGACGAACCTTGGTGTGCAGGCATTTCTCGGAGCCCCTGTTTTCAGTTCTTCGGGGTACATCCCTAGAGGTGGGGTTGTGCCCAGTGTTTATGGTGCTCAGGTTGGTTGACGTCCCTCATCTCAGGTAGAGCAGCTTTGCGTGGACCTGGAGGTGTGGCTCCATCCAAGGATGGAAGGGACCCCAGGTTCTAGCAAGTGCTAGGTGCTTCGGTATCAGGGCGTGCAGCTCTCCCTCCCCAGTGCCCATGGGGAGACCAAGGCACAGAGGGGGACAGAGGCTACTGGGGGGTCGCAGAGGCCACCAGGGTCCAGGCCTGCACCCTGGGAATTCTCCCCGGTCCCCCACACCCACTCCCACATCACAAGGTCCGCCTTTTCCTCCAGCGAACAAATAACCTGCATCCAAACTCTCCCACTGCCCTCATCGGTCCCCTTGTCGGTCATCGGTCATGACTTGCCTGGAGGTCAAGAGTTCCTTCCCCAGCATCCTTTGCTAGAGGGATCCTGGTAAAAGCTGCATTGCTTCAGATCCTTCCCCTGCTTAAACACGTCCCAAGATTCCCCTTCCAGGGATCACCAAGGACAGAGGCCACAGCCTGTGCAAAGGTCCTGGGGCAGACCCGGGCCTGGAGGGCTGGAGGACCAGCGAGCAGGCCCTATGGGGCTGCAGCAGAGGGAGTGAGGGGGAAAGCAGTGGGGGGACTAGGCAGAGGGTGCAGGGCCCTGGAGGGGGAGCTGCTGCAGGAGAACTTGGGCTTTAAGTTGGAGAGCTGTAAGCAATAGTGACATGACAGTAAGAGACGGACGCGAGCCTCCCAGAGCACTTGGCCCCAATGCGTCAACATCTTGTGAAATATTTTGAGCCGTATCTGCTCGTAGCAAGCGTGATAGATGTGCCACTCCTGGTTGCCGGTGATAGAATTACAGTAATTGCTATTTTTATTAAATGAGATACATTTTGGAGGGCCGAGCACTAGAATGGGCGCTCACAGCACAGTGAGATCGCTTTGGTATATCGACATGTACTGCTCTTCGGGGGGTAGCGGGTGACCCCCCGGGAACCCAGGTGTCCCTCGCCCACCCAGACTAGGCCTCAGTTTCTCCACGCGGGGCTACGCTTCCTGCGGGGCTGCATCCCCAACTGTCCCGCTGCTCAGGCTCGGGGGCGGCGCGGATGCGGGGACGTGGGGCTGCGGGGCGGCTGCGGGCGCGCGGAGGCGCCGGCGAGCGAGGCGCGCGGCGGCCGCCAGGGGTCGTCGCGGAGCCGCCCTTTTGTGGTCCTGCCGCTGCCCGAGCGAGCGGGCGCGGGCGGAGGCGGGCGGAGCGGCGCGGGGAGCGGCGCGGGAGGGAGGCGGGAGGCGGCGTCCGTCGCTCCAGCTGCGAGTCCGCCCGCGCCCGCCGCCCGCCGCCCGCCGCCCGCCGCCGCCGGCTCGGTCCCGCGCCCGCCATGGCCCGCCTGACCGAGAGCGAGGCGCGCCGGCAGCAGCAGCAGCTCCTGCAGCCGCGGCCCTCGCCCGTGGGCAGCAGCGGGCCCGAGCCCCCCGGGGGGCAGCCCGACGGCATGAAGGACCTGGACGCCATCAAGCTCTTCGTGGGCCAGATTCCGCGCAACCTGGACGAGAAGGACCTCAAGCCGCTCTTCGAGCAGTTCGGCCGC
>PVIY010052470.1:0-15177 GCA_004026745.1 Myrmecophaga tridactyla
CTGACTAATAATCAGAGAAACACATGTAAATCCCAACTATTATTGGCAAAAACTTAAAAGCTGGACAATTTCAGCTGATGACAAGGAGATGGAGCAACAGGAATTCTTTTGCCCTGCCAAGAGGAATGTAAATTGTTAATATCTCTTGGGGAATCCATTTGGCACCATCTAGAAAACTTGAAAAATGTGCTTAATCTAGAGCCAGCAACACCAGTGCTAGGCATGTGTCATGGACAGCCTCTTGCACATGTGTAGTAGGAGACATATGCAAGAATGTTCATAATGGTATTATTTAAAGAAAGAAAAAAAATAGGAAAACTGACAAGTTGTGAAATAGCTATACAATGAAATACTTAGGTGGAAAACACAATTAAAACCCTGTTTCTCTTTTTAGCATGGAAGAATCTCAGGGATATAATGTTGGTCAAACAGCAAACTCCAGAATACATACAGTATGATTTCATTTATATAAAGTTCAGAAACATGCAAAACTAAATAATACATTATTTAAAGAAGAGGGGTGTGTGTGTATGTGTGTATGTGTAGTAAAATATGACCAGCATAAATTTCAGAATAACTGGTTATCTCTGGAAGGGAGAGAAGAGGATACAATCAGGGATACAATCATATGAGAAGGAGTGGGCGTCAAAGATAGTGGTAATGTTTTAATATATTTCACTGATTTTAAGAAGCCAAATTTGAGCTTATGTCTTAAAAGCTATGGCATCTTAGAATTACACCTAGCATCAATTTTTTTTTCACTGGCACATAAAATAATGATGTAAGGGACAAACAATGCATTTGACGAAGTATGGCTGGTTCCTAAAGTATATGGTGGAAATATGGGTGTGGAGTTTATTTTTTTAACTGTTTGTATCTCACAGATCTGTTATAAGTATTCCTTTTTATACACTCAGTAAACAATAAAAAATTTCAAATAGAGCATGATCATGGTTCAGGTCAAAACAAGGGGGAGAGGATTAGCAGTGGGGACCAAATTAGATAGGATTAAGAATTTAGATGGTATAAGGTGTATGGGATGTGTGAGTTTTTTCTTTTTATTTCTTTTGCTGGAGTGAAGCAAATGTTCTAAAAATGATCACGGTGATGAATACACAACTTGTGATGATACTGCGAGCCACTGATTATACATCATGTATGGAATGTATGTGCATGAAGATTTCTCAATAAAATTAAAAAAAAAAAAAGAACTTAGATGGTGATGGTCTTTAAAGATAAAGGGGTCAAGGTGAGGAATAAAGTTGTGGATAAAAGATAAAAGATAAGGATCGGAAGAGCAAGGGTGGGAAACAGGACTGGGGCTCTAGAGCCAGGCTGTTCAATACAACTTTTTACAATGACGGAGATTTCTCTATCTGCCCTGTTCAACATGGTAGCCACAGGTCACATGGGGTTATTGAACACTTGAAGTGTGACTAAGGAACTGAATTTTTAATTTTATGTCAACTGGGTTAGCATGAAGTTAAAAAGCCACACCAGGCTAGCAGCTACACTTTTGGGGAGTGCGGCTCTGGAGAGTCCCTATAGAAGACCTCACAAGAGGGGCTCTGATTTGACACAGAAGGCACGGAGAGGGGCCCCACTGGACACTCACCAGCCACTACGAACAGAAAGATGCCAACGCCCATGACGTAGTAAGGCCACTGTACCGAGAACTGGGGGGGGCTAGGCTTCGTCCTCAGCTTCCGGATCTCCAGGGCATGCAGCAACAAGGCCAAGAGGGCACAGGCCCCTGTGGGGTCACAGGAGGTGCCCTTGCTCTCCGCCCATGATTCCCACTCTCACTCCCCACTTCCTCAGGCTTATTTGGACAGAGCCCCTGGACTATAGCCCCCGAGGCTCCTGCTTGGAGGGACCTGCACCCCTTACCCACTATGAGCCAGTAACCCCCACCCCCCATGCCTGTCCCTCTCTCCTGCCCAACTCCACTAGAAGCCCATGTGTCCCCATCACCACCCTGGATACCCTGTGGCTGTGGCCTGGGCTCACTTCAGGCTGGGCCTTCTGGGTGTGATGCTCTGGATGAAACTCAACCTGGCTTTGCCTGTGTGTGGGGGGGATCTCCCAGAGCAGGGCCTCTGTCACCCTCTTAAAGTCGAAGGGTTCCAAAGGGCAGGGATGGTTCCCTCCATTCATTCATTCTGGAAGGGTTTACAGTGCAGTGGGATAGAGCGATTGTTGGTAGAAAGACCAGGGCCCACTGACCACAAGCCAACGTGGTGGGCTGTGCTAGCTGGATGCAGGGGTGCCGAGGAGACCCACCCCCACCCCCACCCCCGAGGAGGGTCCGTGAGCTCGGGGAGGGCACGTGTGCGGTGGGTTTCTGGGGAAGGGCTTCACAGGGGGAGGCGACAGAGGAGGGGCCTGTAAAAAGTGCCTCACGGACAGAGCCAGCCACCCACGGGACCCCGCCAGGGGAGCGGGGTGCCCCAGCCCCCGGCCTGGCGCTGCGCACCTGTGAGGAAGCTGACCGAGGCGGACACGATATTGTGCCTCCGGATCCTCGGGAAGAGCCGAGACGCGAAGGACACCATGAGGAAGGTTGTGACGAAGGACAGGATGACTGCGGACAGCAGGAACATCCGGCCAAGTAGGATGTAAACTGCAGGGGAGGGAGGCAGGGCTGCAGCGGGGCGCCCTCCCACCCTGCACCCTCACCTGCCCCCCGCCCGGGAAGCCCTGGCCTGGCCACGCTGCTCCCCACAACCCGGAACTGCACGAGGAGAAACAAGGTAGGTGGATCATTTCAGGCGCTGAAAGCGCTGATCAGTTCTTACTAAATAATATTAAGTGCCGGCGGTTGTAAGGGACCGTCCGGGAGCGGAAGACAGTGACTTTTAGGACGTGGAGAGCCGCGTCCACGCGGGTTACACCAACAAAACTCAGCCACGCAGAACCAGACCTGCGGGAGGTCAACAGGCTCTGGGCTTCTCCGGCAATTTCCCACGCCCCTATTTAAGTTTTCTGGTTAATCAAAGGGATGAGACAGATGGGCCCAAAATAGCAGAGGCGCAGTCTGCTGGTGGGGATTTATTCCCCGACTGCTGGCCTGACTCGCCTCATCTCATGGTCAAGTTCACCTGCACGCCCGCTGGAGCACGCAGAGAGGGGCACCTGGGGTGGGAGGACGGAGGCGAAGATGTTGTGGTTAAAGGGGGAGGCTGTAAGTTGTCAATATATTACTAGAATAAAAAAACGTTTTAAGCCATAGGTCTGTACAGTACAAACAGCAAACCCTAATGTAAATTATGGACTTTAGTAAATAGTATGATTATATTATTTCATCAAATGTAACAAAGGCACCACACTAACCCAAAGTGTTAATAATAGGGAAAACTGTGGGTGGGGGTGGGGTGGGAAGGTAATATGGAAATTCTGTATTTTTCTGCATGATTTTTCTGTAAACCTACAACTTTTCTATTAAAAATTTTTTTTTAATTAAAAAGAAAAAGAGTTTGTAGGGTCACATGTTGCTCAGGTCTGAGCACAGTACCTACAGAGCTGCCACAGGTAGCTGGACAGGTGTATGGCCAGGGGGATGAGTGGGGGCTGAAATCCAGCCTCCACTCTGCTTACAGGCAGTTCTCCCTGAGGAGGAGCTATGTCCACCCAACAGGTGCTGGCTAGAAGGGAACTTTGCTGCTGACTCCAGCAGTCACTGGCATTATTAACCCCTTGCCAGTCTCCTACTTTCCTCAAACCCCAAGAAGTGGAGTTTTCAGAGGAAAGGCCATCTAGGGCTTGTTCAATTCTGTCCTCTCTGCCCCTGACCTGACCTTGTCACCCCCCAGACCCCCCACCCCCACCCCCCGCCCAACTCCTCCTTACTGGATAAGGGTCGAGGCTTCCAGCACTTGATATGGAAGCAGTTCTCAAACAGGCCACTGAAATACTCTTCGTGCGACTCCTCGCTTGTGAGCCGTACCCAAAAGGGAAAGATGGAGACCAGCAGGATAAGCAGGTAGCCCAGGGAGGTCAAGGCTGGGGCTATGGCCCAGGTAAACCCCTTCAGGTGCCTGTCCTCTAAGGTCAGCATCACCTGGGTATGGGAAAAGAGGTTGTGATTAAGAGAATACAAAGACAAGCCACAGACTGGCAGAAAATACCTGCAAAGCACATATCTGCAAAGCAGAGGACTTGTACCCAAAATATACCAAGGACTCTTAAAACCTAATGATAAAGGATGCAATGGTAGTTCAGTGGTAGAATTCTTGCCTGCCATGCGGGAGACCCAGGTTCGATTCCCAGCTGTGCACTTCCAAAAAATAGAGAAAAAAACAACAACAAATGGTGTTGCAATAATGGGATACTTGCATGGAAAAAGAATGAAATGTCACCCCTACCATACAGCATACAAAAAAACACAAAGACCTAATGATAAGAAAACAGACAACCAATGACAAATTGAAGAAGTGCAGATGGCGAGTAAGTGTATGATGCTCAACATCATGTGTCATTATGGAATTGCAAATTAAAACAATGAGATACCATTCCAAACCAATGAGAACAGCTAATATCCAAAACACTGGCAACGCCAAATGCTGGCCAGTGTGGGCAGCGGCAGAACCCTCCTTCACTGCTGGGGTGGGGGGGATGGAGAAGGGAGCAGCCACACTGGAAGACAGCCTGGGCAGCTAAACAGAGGCTCACCGTACAATCCAGCAAGCACGCTCCTAGGGGCTGACCCAAATGACTTGAAAGCTTGTGTCCACACAAAAACCTGCATGCACGTGTTTACAGCAGCTTTATTCATGATTGCCCAAAGTCAGAAGCAACCACGTTGCCCCTGGATAGGTGAATGGGCAAACAAACTGTGGTACGTCCATACACTGGAGTACTGTTTAGCGACAGAACGAAATGAGCTCTCCAGCTATGAAAAGAAACATGGAAGAACCTTAAATGCAGATTGCTACATGAAGGGAGCCAGTCTGTTACATATGATTCCAGCCCTGACACTGGAAAAGGTAAAATGATAGAGATGATAGAAAGTAACTTGGAGAAGTTGTTAAAACTCTCAGGCCCTTGGTTTCCCCAGCCCCATGTGGACAAGGGGGAGCTAAACCCTCACAGAGAGGATACATGAAATCACGGTGGGACTCAGGGGCTCACTTAAAGTTGGGGAGGGGGTTTCTCCCCAGTTTAAGGGCAAATGTATTCAAACACTCGCTTTGCCCTCTCTCTGTGCTGAGCGGGGCAGCCAAGGAATGAGTTTTCTTGGGGGGTGGTTACAGAGGGGATTTGCAGCTGAATTTGCTGGGCGGAGGGAGCCAGTCAAGAGGCATCTGGATGCAGTATGAGACCTGCTGCCTGGAAGCGTCCAGGGAGGTGACAGAGACATGCAGAAAGGCAGGTGAGGGGCACCCAAGACAGGAGCCCTGTCCACCCCCAAGGCCAGGCCTGGGGACTCGCAGCCAGGCCAGGCTGTTCCAGGCAGCACCCAGGTTTTCAAGCTGTGCATGGTGAGTGCAGAAAACAAGGTGCTGGGGGTGAGAGGGGTTGCTCTCTCCTCTCCCCACCCCCTGTAAACAACCCGGGGACCGGCAGGGCAGCTAAGGAGAGGGGAGGCTTTGAGGGGAGAGCTGCTGATTACCCAGAAAAGTGTCATGGCCCAGGGCAGGAGGTGTGGCTCCCCCTCCTGCGCACCCGCCCTAAACATGCTATTTACAAATGGGTAGATAATTGTTCCTCTCTGAATGCCACCAGAGTGATTTGGAAACATATTAATGCCCGTTCTCTTACCTTTCCAGCATTGGCTGGTTTCTTTTCTTCCCACCCGAAGCCTTTTCTCTTTCCCTATCACTACACCTCCCCTTTCCATCTTTCAGCCCCCTCCAGGCCATGGTGGTGAATCACCCGGACGTCAGGGTCTCGCCTCCCTTAGTTCTGTATTGGCGAAGATGGTCAGCTCAGATGGTGTTAAAGGGCTCTTCTAGCTGGAGGACTTGGGAGTCCCAGCTCCATCTCGGGCCATCCTCTAGGGGGGTGCAGCATGCTGGGCACGCTCAGTCCAAGGGCTGCACCCCATGCTGAGCCCTCCATCTCACCTTGCCCTGAATTGACCTCAGCTCTTTCCCAGTTTTGGACCTTCCCTTGCTCATCCAAACTCTAGCCTTGAGCTGATGCAGGATTCTCTCTCTCTGACACTTCCCTTGCATCAGCTTTCTCCATCTGTTTTCCTTTCATTAAATTCCCCAACCATCCCTCTTTCCTGTTCCCATAGCCACCTCACCTGGAACCCTGCCACAGCCCCCAGCAGCCTCTGCCCCCACAACATGGCTCCTTCTCCTGGAGGGCCCTCGCTGTTCCTCTCAGCCTCTTCAATCCCACCTCTCCTGAAAAGGACAGCCATCCCAAGCCACAGGCCATCATCCACTCCCTCCATCAAAATTAACTGTGCACTTACTGGACGTGCCATGCCTGGCGGATGCTAACCGTGAGGATTCAGGGACGAAAAACCAACAGGAGCTCCCACGTTCTTTTTAACTTCTGGGGGTGGGGGAGAGAGACACACAAATATGTCACAATGGAACAATGGCTCCCGCCCTTGCCTGGGGTGACTGCCACCCAAGCATAAACCAGGGCTCCATATCCCGCCTTTGCCACCTGCTCATCACGTCCTCTAGTGATGAGACGCTTGTCCTCTCTTCTCCACACACCAGGCCAGGGGTGGAGCAGCCTCTAGTGGAACAGCCCTTAGGGTATACACAGAAGAGGATTACAGATACTTTCAAATAAAAGGGCATTGAGGGTGGAGCGATGGCGGCACAGTGGCAGAATTTTCGCCTGCCATGCTGGAGACCCAGATTTGATTTCTGATGCCTGCCCATGCAAAAAAAAAAAAAAGGCATTTATAGATCCCTTTATACTGATGAAAAAATGGGGACCCAGAGAGAGGGAGTGACTGGTCCAGGACACACAGTGAGCGACTACCCCCCTGCACTGCTGCAGGCACGGCCGCCCTAGCCTCTAGGAGCCAGCAGTTCAGTTCAGTGATTCCGAAATGTGGAATTTAATGGATTTTTATAATAGATATGTATGTGTGCATGTGTAAGGAAAGGAGACAGAATTGAGGGGAACACAGCATCACTAACTTTATGTCTTGCCAACGGAGTTCAAAACAAAAACAGTAACAATTTCCAGCTACTAATTATTATTTTAAAAGGGACATATAAGTTCTGGTCGACCAAGACGGCAGTGTAAGATGCTCCAGTGTGCCACTCTCCAAAGAATCTTTCAACAACAAGAAAAAATTGGCAGTCATCTTCGTCGTAACTCCAGAGAACAGGTACAGTGTTTCAGTAACTGGGTAAGTGCCAGATCAGGAAAATGCAGCTTTAAAAATAGTGGTAGGAGGGAAAAAGTAAAAGAACAACAACAAAAAATGAAATAAATAAAAAGCAAAACAAAATAAACAAAAAGACAGTAGGAGGAGCTCCTGGCACCCTTGCTGGCCCCTGCCTCGTCCTCCCTAGCCCAGTGTAGAGACACCCTGTGATCCCACTGTAGGTCCCTGGCCCAGTTCTGCAGGGAGAATAACCCCCGTGCACATACTTGGATGCCCATATGTCAGTGACAATATAACTGATGGAAGCCTGAAAGACTGAACCTGGACACTCATCCCAGAACATATCCTGTAGGCAGAAGCAGTATAAAGATACCTAAAGCAGTGTGAGAAACAACTGAGGCAAAGATGCCTAGGTCAAAGGATTGCCAGCTTTATGAAACACAAAACAGCACCTGGGGTGGGGTGGGGAATCTATCTCATAGGGAGTAGAGGGGACATGTGAATTCCTACGGCCACTAAGGGAGCACAAGCCTAGGATGAGACTAAGGATCATAAAAGACCGAGAGGACCCTGCCCTTCACTCTCTCCCCATGCCGATCTTCTTGACAGGAGGGGTAAACTCTGAAGGAGTGCAATAGCCAACTCCAGTGTTTGTGTGTGTGTGTGTAAAAGGTGGTTTTTTGTGTTGGTTTGTTTGTTTTTGGTAGCTCCTGGCACTCAAGGAACTCTCTCACTAGCTAGATACAAACTTAAGGAACAGACAGCTCAGGGACCAAATCTCAGAGTAAACACTTTAAAATATTAAAGTGTAAGTATGCCACAAAAGATTACAAGACAAAGAAACAGGAAATGATGGCGCATCCAAAGGAACACAAGAAAAACTCAAAAAACATCAGCGAAGAAGAAGACCTAACTCTGAACATACCAGATGAAGATTTCTTTTTTAATGATCTTAAAAATGCTAAAGGAGATAAAGGACAACATGTAGAAAGAATAAGGGACATCAGGAAAATGATGAATGAGCAATATGAGAATCTCAATACAGAAATAGATAGAAATTTTTAGAAGGAACCAAACAGAAATAATGGAGCAGAAGACCACAATAACTGAAATAAAAAATTCTCTAGAGAATTGAACAGCAGATTGGACTGGTCAGAAGAAAGAATCAGTGAATGTGAAGACAAGATCACTGAAATGATTCAGGCTAAGGAGGAGAAAGAAAAAAGAACAAAAAAAGTGAACAGAGCCTAAGAGACCTATGCATAACATCAAATGTACATTATACACCTGATGGGAGTGTCCCAGAAGGTGAAGCAAAAACAGGAAGTGGGCAGTCCAAAGAAATAATAGCAGGAAACATTCCAAATTTAATGAAAGACACGAATATATACATTTAAGAAGTCCAACGAAACCAAAACAGGATAAAGTCAAAGAAAACCATGACCAGACATGTAGTACCCAAACTGCTGAATGCCAAGGACAAGGAAAGAGTTCTGAAAGCTGCAAGAGAAAAGCAGCATGTTATGTACAAGTGAGTCCCGATACGATCAAGTGCTGATTTCTCATCAGAAGCTATGGGGGCAAAAAGGCAATGGGGTGAAACAGTTAAAATTCTGAAAGAAAACAGATGTCAACTAAGAGCTTTCAATCCAGTGAGACTGTCTTTAATAAATGAGGGACAGATTAAGTCATTCCCAGATAAACAAAAGTTGAAACAGTCTGCCACTACTAGTTAAGCACTACAAGCAGTGCTTTAGGAAGTTCTCCAGACTGGAAGGAAAGGACACTAGACAGTGTGCTAAAGCAGCATAAAGAAATAAAGAGCTCTGGTACAGTAACCGACCATATGGTAATTATAAATACTAGTGCTATTGTATTGCAATTTTTGGTATGTAACTCCACTCTTTACTTCCTACAGGATCTAAAGTGCAAATGCACAAAAAATAATGATAAATCTGTGACTGTGGACATACAATATATAAAGGTATAATTTGTAGTAAATATAACAAACAGGTGGAGAGTGGACGGATATAGGAAAAATGTATGGGTATGCTATTGAAGTTAAGTTGTTATCAAATCAAATGTAATTGTTATAAACTTAGGATGTTAAATTTAAGTCCCATGGTAACAATGAAGAAAATATGTGAAAAAAATATATTTAGAAAGAAATGAAAATGGACTCAAAATGGTACAGTACCAAAAAGGAAATAAATATGAAAGCAGGCATTGGTAGAACTAAGGGACAAAAAAGGTATAAGACTTTACAAAGAACAAATAGAAAAATGGCAGAAAAAGTCCTACATTATCAGTAGTTATTTTAAATCTAAACATTAAATTTTCAAATCAAAAGGCGGACTGGCAAAATGGATTAAAAAAAAGCATGACCCAACTATATCCTATATACAATAAGCTCACCTTAAATTCAAAGACACAAACAGGTTGAAAGTGAAAGGATACAAGAAAATACACTATCACATAGCAACCAAAAGACAATGCCATACCTATACTAATGCCAAATAAAATAGACCTTAAGTCAAAAACAGTTACGAGGGACAAAGAAGGTCACTATATACTAATAATGGGGTCTATTTAATAAGAAGACATAACAATTATAAATATATATGTACCTAATGACAGAACCCAAAAATATATGAAGCAAATTTTGACAGATCTGAAGGGAGAAATAGATGGTTCGACATTGATAGTAGAAGACACAACACTTTCGATAATACATAGAACATCTAGTCAGAAGATCAACAAGGAAATAGAAGACTTGAACGAAACTCTAAACCAACTAGGATTAACAGAGATATGTAGAACGCTTCACCCAACAGCAGCAGAATACACATTCTTCTCTAATGCCCATGGATCATTCTCTAATGCAGAACATATATTAGGTCACAAAACAAGAATCAATAAATTCAGTAATATTGAAATAATACAATGATTCTTCTCCAATCACAATGGAATCAAGTAAGAAATAAAAAAAGAGGGAGAACTGGAAAATTCACAAATACCTAGAAATTGAACACCACATTCTTAAACAACCAATGGGTTCAAGAAGAAATTACAAAGGAAATTAGAAAATATCTTGACGCATATGAAAACGTAAACACAACATACCAAAATTTATAGGACGCAGCAAAGGCAGTGCTGAGAGGGAAATTTATAGCTCTAAAAGCTTATATTAAAAAAGAAGATAGATTTCAAATCAGATACCTAACCTCATGATGGGAGAATCTAGAAAAAGAACTAAATCCAATGTAAGGAGAAGGAAAGAAATAAAGATTACAGCAGAGATAAATGAAATAGTGAAAAAAAAATTGAATCAATGAAACTAAAAGTTAGTTCTTTGAAAATATCAATAAAATTGACAAATCTTTAGCTAGACTGACAAATTTTAAAGAGAGAGAGAGAAAGGATGCAAATATCTAAAATCAGAAATCAAAGGGGGACCAGATGGCTTTGCTGGTGAATTTTACTAGACATTCCAAGAAGAATTAGCACCAATCCTTCTCAAACTTTAAAAAAAAAAAAAAAAACTGAAGAAGAAGGCACACTCCCTAACTCATTCTCTGAGGTGAACACCACCATGATACCAAGCCAGAGATACCTGAGAAAAGAAAATTACAGACCAATATCCCTCATGAATATAGATGCAAAAATCTTCGACAAAATATTACAAACCAAATCCAAAAGACTTTAAAAGAACTATACACCATGATCGACTTATCCCAGGGATGCAAAGCTGATTCAACATGAGAAAATCAACCAATCTAATAAACCACATTAATAGAACAAAGGGGAAAAAAACACATGATCATCTCAATTGATGCAGAAAAGTCACCTACAGCATCCCTTCTTGATAAAAATACCTAGAAAACTAGGAATAGAAGGAAATTCATCAATGTGATAGAGGCATATATGAAAAACCCATAGTTAATATCATACTCAGTGGTGGAAAACTGAAAGCTTTCCTTCGGAAGGTTAGGAGCAAGACAAAGATGCCCACTTGTCATCACTGTTATTCTACATTTACTGGAAATACTAGCCAGGGAAAGAGAGTAAAAGGAAAAAAAAGCCTTCAAAATTGGAAAGGAAAAAAGTAAAACTGTCTCTATTTGCAGATGACATGATCCCATATGCAGAAAATACTGAAAAATTCACCAGAAAGCTCCTAGAGCTAATAAACAAACTCAGCAAAGTGGCAGGGTACCAGATCAACATGCAAAAAATTAGAAGTGTTTCTACACACTAGGAATGACATTCTGAAGAAGAAATTAAGAAAAAATTTCCATTTACAATAGCAACTAAAAGAATCCTAAGAACAAATTTAACCAAGAATGTAAAGGACTTAAACTTGGAAAACTACAATTCATTGCCAAAACAAATTTTAAAAGACCTAAATAAATGGGGGACATTCTATGCTTATGGATTGGAAGACTAAATATTTTTACGATGCCAATTCTACCCAAAATGGTTGACAGATTCAACACAATCCCTATCAAAATTCCAAAAGCCCTCTTTGCAGAAATCAAAAAGCCAATCATCAAATTTATATGGAGCAATAAGGGGCCCTGAATAGCCAAAACTATCTTGAAAAAGAAAAACAAAGGTGGAGAACTCACATCTCCTTATTTTAAAATGGAAAGCTATCCTATGTCAAAACAGCATGGTACTGTCAAAAGGACAAATGTAAAGACCCACAGAATAGAACTGATAGCTCGGAAATAGACCTTCACATCTGTGGCCAATGATTTGGACAAGGGTGCTAAGTCCATTCTATGGGGAAAGAATAATGTCTTCAAAAAATGGTGCTAGAAGAGTGCACGGGTGGTTCAGTGGTAGAATACTTGTTTTCCATGCAGGAGACCTAGGGTTCGATTCCCAGACCATGCACCACTATCCCCTCACCAACCCCAAAAGTCCCTAGGCAGAAAGTTTTACACCCTGTCAGGTAGGGCCTACACTCCCCCTGGGAAGCAGGAAGCAGCTACAAAGGACAGATCCCTCAATGACCCTTAAGATTAAGAGGCTAGAATTCTCTGAGAGGGAAGCTGAAGCAGGCTGGAGCAGGGATGTGAGAGGGAAGAGAAGATACCATGAAGAAGCCCTTGAGCAAGTAGGGTTAATCAAGGTCAGGAGTGCCTGTCCTGCAGACAACCTGCGTGGAGCTACCTACCTATGCAAAACATCCAGGAGAAGCCAACCATCTACCACAAGGTGCCACCCTAGAGAGAAGGGAGGAGAGGAGGAAAAGCCCTAAACAGGAAAGGGGGAAGGGGGTAGGTAAAGCTAAGCAATGAAGGCAGCCTGCCCCAACATTGGGCGCCTCTTGCCTCTATCCTTTTGTGAGAGTGCCGGAATACTCCTTTCACATGTGTACTTAAGAAACTTTCTACCTGCTGAAAAAAATAGTGCTAGGAAAACTGGATATCCACAAGCAAAAGAATGAAAGTAGACCCCTACCTCACACCATATACAAAAAGTAACTCAAAATGGATCAAAGACCTATTTTAAGAACCAAAACGATAAAACTTCTAGAAGAAATCCTGGGAAGTATTTTGGGGACCTTGTGCTAAAAATGGTTTCTTAAGATTTTACACCAAAGCAGAGCAACAAAAGAAAAAACAGATAAATGGGTCTTCATCAAAATTAAGAACTTTTGAGCATCAAAGGACTTCATCATGAAAGTAAAAATACAACCTACAGAATGGGAGAAGATATTTGGAAGCCACAAAAAGACAAATGACCCCATTAAAAAATGGGCAAAAGTTCATTTCCCGGTACCTGCCCAGGAGAAAAAAAAGTAAAAAAAATGGGCAAAAGACCCGCATAGACATTTCTCCAAAGAATAAATAAGAAGGAACAAAAAACAACATGAAATGATGCACCAACATCAATTAGCCACTAGGGAAATGTAAATCAAAACCAATGATTTCAAATATTTATGAACATCTTTTAAAATTACCACATATTATCAACAAATTTCTGGCATCTGATTTTTTAACTCATTAGATTTCTAAGATTCATCCATATTTTTGCAGATAGTTGTAGTTAATTTATTTTCACTTTATAATATTCCATATAGTGACTGAACTACAATTTATTTCCCCCATTGTTGTGTTGATGGGCATGTTGTTTGTAAACCCTTTTTCAAATAGCTTATCTTACGCTTCTCAAAAGTATTTCAAATAGTGAATTTTGTAGTGATTTTGAGACTAGAAAGTAAGTCATTACAATGTGTTTGGATCACACTGGCAGTGGATTATTTAGAAGATGTGACTCCTAGAATGTGCTGTGAACACTATTTCTCTACTACGGCCATACTTGTATCTCCAGAGAAGCCCATTAAAATTTTGGAGCTATTTATTTGCAGTCGCTTTGGCCACATGGGTGAGCAGTTCGTCTCACATGAGCTAGACTGGACTGGACCAACCCATTCCCTAAGGAGGGAATTGGAGGCAGCATAAGAGCAGATTTATTTAGTCTTTCTCAGGGATGAGAATGGAATAAAAACTCAGGGCTGGTACCTTTATGTGCTTCCAATCTCCCAGGAAACAATTCAAGTTCCAATGCCCATGGACCTCATTTGAAGAACTTGAGAGAATGTCTAAGAGTGTATGGCATGGACATCTGCAGTGGAAGTAGAGTGGGGAAGTGGAAAGAAGCCAGTCTGGCATTCAGACTGACCTGGGTTGGAATCCTGGCTTTGATTACTAGATTTTTACAATGGTTTACTTACTTAACCTCTTTCATTTTCAGTTTTCTCATCTGTAAAATTGGCATTCCAGTACTTTCTTTACTGAAGACTTCTGAGGGTTATATGCCACACTGTATTTAAAAATGCTTATCAGAGCTCCTGACAATGTTGGATGCTCAGTAAAAGATAGCTTTTTGTCATGTCAAAAGAAAAAAAAACATTCAGATACCATTTCACACCCACTAGAATGGCTATTTAAAGTAACAACAAGTGGTGGAGAAGATATGGACCAAAAGGTACACTTGTTCACTGTTTGTGAGAATGTAAAGTGGTGCAGCCACTGTGGAAAACTGTTTGGTGATTCCTCAGAAAGTTGAGTACAGAATTACCTTATGACCTAGCTCTCTCACCTCTATACCCAAAAGAACTGAAAGCAGGGACTGAAAGAGATATCTTGAGATTGTTGTTCATAGTGGCATTATTCACAATTGCCAAAAGATGGAAGCAACCCAGGTGCCCATTAACAGTCAAAGGGATAAACAAAATGGAATATTATTTATCTGTAAAAAGGATTGAAGTTCTGATCCATGCAACAACATGGAAGAACTTCGAAGACACTGTGTTGAGTGAAATAAGCCAGACAGAAAAGGACAAATATTCTATGAGCTCACTGATATGCGATAATTAGAATAAGGAAATCCATACAGTCAGAAACTAGAACACAAGTTACCAGGCTGGGGGAGGGGGAGGGAGTCAGGGGTTAATGCTTAATTGCTATTCGAGTTTCTGTTTGGGGTGATGAAAAAAATTTGGTAAGGGATGGTGGAAGGGGAGCCCAACACTGTGAATGTAATTGTTTACTTGAAAGTGGATAAAATGGGAAATTTTAGGTTATGTATATCTGTTACCAGAATATAATTTTTTTAAAAATCATAGGACTGGGGCGGGGTGGGGAGGTGGTACAAAGGTAGTTCAGTGGTAGAATTCTCGCCTGCCATGCCAGAGACCCAGATTCGATTCCTGGACCATGCACCTCCCCCAAAACAAATAAACAAGCAAAACAAACGAATAAGGGGGGCCATGGTGGCTCAGCAGGCAGAGTTCTCGCCTGTCATGCCCAAGACCAGGGTTCAATTCCTGCTGCCTGCCCATGCCAAAAAAAAAAAAA
>PVIY010052471.1:0-15054 GCA_004026745.1 Myrmecophaga tridactyla
CTGCCCACACCTGCCCCCCCACCCCCGCCCAGCCCCCAGCACACTGTGATACCCAGATGGAGACTCTGTGAGCAGTTGGGTCCCTTTCTGACCTGAGCCCCTCTCACCACTTGCCCATAGGGACTGCATCATGCTCTGTTGCCTGAACAGCGGTACCAGCTTCGTGGCCGGATTTGCCATCTTCTCCGTCCTGGGCTTCATGGCATACGAGCAGGGAGTGCCCATTGCTGAGGTGGCAGAGTCAGGTAAGTGCGCCTTGTCGGGCATGTGAAAGCCCAGGGCCGTGTGGGAGACCTCGGGGCCAATTATAATGAGAATAGGCTCTTCACCCTCATTTTATCCTTCTCCTGAGTTCGTGTCACAGGAAGTGGCCCCGCTGTCCATCCACAGACCAGGATCTTGGGAATTACCTGGGAGGGAAACCCTGCCCACTCCCCACTGCTGAATCCGAGGCATCCCCAGGCCCTGTAGAGTCTGCCTCTTCATCCACTTCCTCCATGGGTCCAGTCCCCATTGCCCACCTGGCTGACTGCAGGAGCCACTCCCAGGCCTCCTTGCCTTCGCTGTAGCCCCCTCCACTACATTCTCCACATCGCAGAGTGTTTGTTTTCAAAATGCAAATCTGAACATGTCCTTCTCAGACAAAATCCCTTCCTTGGCTTCTCATAGTTCTGGGTTCTTAGTGTGGTCCACAGAGCCCTGAGCTACATCTCCACCACTCTGTGCTGAGTGTGTTTCTCCCACACTTGCTCTGCCCCACCCAGTGTCTGCTTTTACTTCTGCATTGTAGCTCTCTCCCTCCCACCACAGGGCCTTTGCACGTGCTGTTGCCTCTGCTTAGGGAGCCTCTCCTTCTCCCTGCCCTAAATTAGATACCCCATGTGTGACAGCCTTAAATGCAGACTGATGTCCCTTTGTATCAAACACATTAAGGGCAGAGTTATCATTGCTGAGGTGATTTTGCAAAATAGTGAATTAATTCTCCCCTTGCTTTACTTGGTGCATGAATCCTGGGGAAACTCAGCATATGTTAAGTATAAAAATATTTTGTGTTTACATGTTAAACAGAGTTAAATTCCAGGACAGATCATTATGAATAGGTTTTTCACGACAAAAACATCTGATGGGACAGCTTGTCAAGAGCATGGGGAGTCTGGTCTCTCTGTTCTCCACCTACTGAGTACCCAGGGTATGCCCATTCATTGTGACACCCCCAAATGGCCTCATTGCTCCAACTGAGAATCCTGGTGTAGGTATGGCTGTTTGCCTAGTGTTCATGGTCCCTGCCAAAAACAGAAGGCCAGAGCTAGCCCAGAGGCTATAATACAACCACAGCTCTCAACCACTGAGTGCCCCCCTCCAGGCAGAGGCTGTCACATACCATCACACACAGTCCTCAGATCAGCCCTGTGAGGGTGCAGTTTTGCTGCCTCTATTTTACAGATGAAGAAATTGAGAATCAGAAAGGTGAGAGCACTTTCCTATGCTCACACAGCCTGGAAATGACAAAACTGGGATTGAATCCCAGGCCATCTGACCCCAGAGCCCCTGCCTTTTTTAATAATATTTTGAATAAAAAAAAAAGAAAAAATACCCAACACTGAGAATGAATCCTATTTTCTTTGAAGCTGATCACTTTCCTATTAAAAAGAAGTAATAAAACAATAGCAAAAGGAGTACAGACCACTCTTTCTTCACACAGTGAATGACCTTGTGTGTTTACAGAATTCAAACAAATACCTCCAGATCAAAACCTCATTCTCTCATTAACCTATAAAAATAATAAAGAAATTAGCTTTGGTACGTTTTCTCAAGAAAAAATATTTTGCTCCCAAAGCATACCAATAAATATTTATGTCTATCACAAACAGTGTCATTCTAATTTAATCAGATACAACAGAAGAAAAAATTCATTTTTACATTAGTAGATCTCTGTAGATAAGAGAAAATTGATTTATAGCCCATATTCCAGTCCAAATTTGCCTTTGTCTTCGAATTTTGAGAAACAGTAGTATAAAGGACTGCTTTACCAAGTATCCATCACAAATGTATTGCCAAGTGAATTACACACACTTAAGGTAACAATATGAGGCATAACAAACTTGTGGGCACAGTATTACAGAGCCCTGAAAAGAGTGAAGGAAATGGCATTCCCACCCTCCCCACATATTAATAAAATTTCCAGAGTCTCAGATACATCATTTACTTTCCTGTGCCTCAGGACAGTATTGCATCCCATGCACCTTACCTTTTTTGACCTTTATCCACCCCCCATTATTTATTTGTTTATTTTTATTTTTCAATTCATCTGTCCATACCCTGGATAAAAGGAGCATCAGACATAAGGTTCTCGCCATCGCCCAGTCATATTATAAAAGCTAAATAGTTACATAATCAAGAATCAACGCTACTGAAACACCATTCAGCAGTTTCAGGTACTTTCCTCCAGCCACTCCAATACACCATAAACTAAAAAGGGATATCTATACTTAAGAATACTAGAATAACGTCTAGACTCTGTTTGAAATCTCTTAGCCCCTGACATTTTATTTTGTCTCATTTCTTTCTTCCCCCTTTTGGTGAAGAAGACTTTCCCAATCCCATGTTGCCAGGGAGATTTACACCCCTGGGAGTCACGTCCCATACTGGGGGGGAGGGGGGGAGGGCAGTGAGTTCATCTTCTAAGTTTAGAGCTCCTACTTTGACTGCTCCATCCAACTACTCACGGTGGACAAAGCACCTGGGATTTTACAAACTACCTCTGTTTCTTTCTCTCAATAAACAATAGACAGCCTTGTGAGAAAGATCATTGCCCTCTTTGTGGTAACTTTTCCCTTTCTGAGAAACTGCTTCCTCCTCTGTAAAAGGAAAACCCTAATTCCCACCTCATGGTGTTAAGTGAGAAAGGGGTATACTGCATTATTGTTTGCTGACCTTCTCCACAGTTTGTCTTTCTGATACTTTTTGCAGTCAAGTTACTATCTCTCGGAGGTTGAATTTTCAAACAGCTTATAGTTGGGTCTTTCTATTTTTCTTATTATCTCTGCCTTTTAATTGGAGCATTTCATCCATTTGCCTTTAATGTAATTATTGATTTTGTTGGGTCCTGAAGTCTGTTTCAAGACAGCAAGTGGTCAAAACAACAATTAGAAGTATCAGAAATGGTGCATTTTTAACTCTAAGTAAACTTTGATTTGCTATAGATGCATATTGTTGGCCCAAGAATAATCACTTATAAAAAAATTTTTTTAAGAAAAAAGCTAATAGATAAAGTAAAATGAAACATTAAAAAAATGACCAACCCAAAAGAAGGCAGGAAAGCCCCACAGAATTTTTATAAAAGCAGAATGCATAAAAGGAAAACAAATACAGAATGGTAGACTTAAGCCCCAATCATATGAATAATTACATTAAATGCAAATGGTCTAAAAACTCCAATTAAAAAGCAGTGATTATCAGGCTGGATAGCGAGACCCAACTACAAGCTGTCTAAAAGAGACATACTTTAAATTTAAAGAACAGATAAATGAAGATCAATAGAATAGGAAAAGATATACCATAAAAATAAGTAAAATAAAATTGGCATGTCTATATTAGTATCAGACCAAGCCTATTTCAAATCAAAGAAGGATGTTACATAATGATAAAAGGGGCAATTCATTGGAAAGAGATAATATTAAATGTATTTTACCTAATAACAGAGGTTACATAAAACAAAAGTTGACAGAACTAAAGGAGAAAATCCACTTCACCATCATATATGGAGATTTTTAATACCTGTCTCTCAATAATTGATAGGACAAGAAGACAAAATATTAATAAAGACATAGAGACATTAACAGCACCATAAATCACATTGACCTAAAGGACATTTATAAAATATTTTCCCCAACAAAACTGAAGAATACATGTTCTTTTCAAATGCACATGAAACATTCACGAAGATAAATCATATACCATGTCACAAAATAAATCTCATGGCAAACACAGTCAGGGTTTCTCTCTTAGCTGCAAAGGCACATGGCAAACACGATATCATCTGCTAGCTTCTTCTCCAGCTCCCCAGGAGGCGTTTTCCTTCTTCATCTCCAGAAGTTGCTGGCTGGTGAACTCTCTGCTTCATGGTTCTGCAGCATTCTGTCATTCTTCTCTGCTCTCTCAGAATCTCCAAAGGTCACTGACTGGTAAACTCTGTGCTTTGGGGTTCCAAAGACAGAAATGTTTCCTGTTTTATAGGATTCCAGTAAACTAATCAGGACCCACATAGGATGGGAGGAGACACATCTCCATCTAATCAATACCCATACATGATTGAGCCACATCTCCATGGAGATAATCTAATTAAAGTTTCAAACATACTGAATAGAGTTTAGAAGAAATGGCTGTCTTAACAAAATGGGATTAGGATTAAAACATGGCTTTTCTAGGGTACCTAAATTCTTTCAAACCAGCACGCTATGTTAGAAAGAAAAGTTTAAAATCAAAGATCTGTTTCTATCTTAAGAAACTGGAAAAATAAGTACAGATTAAGCCCTAGGTAAGTAGAAAGAAAGAAATGGTAAAGGTAGGTGAGAGATATGAACAATAGGAAAAAATTAGACAACCAAAATACAGTCTTAGAAAAGATTAGCAAAATTTGTAACTCCCTATCAAGGCTCGTTAAGGAAAAACATGAGAGAAAAAATTACTAATATCAGGAATTAAAGAGAACATATTGCTATAATCCTACAGACATTTAAAAAGATAATAAGGGAATATTACAAACAACTTCAAGCCGATATATTTGATAATATATAAAATAGTCAAATTCCTTTAAAAAAACACACATGCGTTACTAAAGCTGACTCAAGAAGAAATGGAAAACTGAATGGCTCTATGTCTGTTAAAGAAATTGAATTTATTACCAAAACCTCTCCACCAAAAAAAAAACTTCAGGCCCAGATGTTTTCACTCGTGAATTCAATCTAATATTTAAGGAAGAAATCATATCAATCTTATACAAATTCTTTTAAAAATTAGAGGATGTAGTCCTTGAAATGTTGCATAACATAGTTTAGTAGAATTTATAAAAATCATCTCTTGTCATGTTTTTAGGCTCCATGAACACTTTATACACTAGACAATTTTTGACAATCCTAAATAACTTATAATTATGCATATCTATGGGAAATTATATTTGAAATGAAAACTAATATAATTATAAATAATCATTTAATTTAATTATTTATTAAGAATTTAATAAATCCTTGTATTTTATAATGCATTTCTAAAATGTTATATCCCAAAACCAAAATAAGATTATTGAGAAGAAAAAAAAAATTAGAGGAAGTAGACTTCTAGGTGTCTGAAGACAATGCCACTGACATAATTACCTGTCTCCCCAAATTTTCTCCCCAAACAATAAGAAAAAACAAGAAGGGAAAAGTAAATTCCTCAAAAAACCACACCCGCTACATAATTTGAAGGCAGAAATTGTCAAAATTGCAAAATAACTGTGAATGAAAAAGAAGAAGAAAGAAAAATCACCATGTCCCAGAGCACAATCTCTCGTGTACCGTCCCACCCCATCCCACTTCACAGCTCTGTGGTGAGCAGAGGAAGAATGAGGAAAACCAGGAAAAACAGGAGAGAGGCTGGTGATTTGGAACAACTACCAGAAAGATTAAATCCACTCTAAATCTGAAACTACTGGAAAAGGGTCAAGGAAAATTGCATCATGGACTAATGAGAAGGGATTCCAAGTACGTGTGACTTAAAGAGGCAGGAACCATTTAAAGAGAAGGTAGAGTTTTAAAGAACACACCTTCAACAGAGCACTTTTTGAAATATATAGTTTCTGGAGCAGAAAGAGAGGCAAAAAGAAGGCACAAGTACCCTTTGAAACTGCATGGTGAAGGGAAAATAAAAGAAAAAAAAGGGTAGAAAATTTAAGTTCCTGCAAGCCAAAAGAGAACCTTAAAATTAGAGGACTCACAACCCTTCCCTCTGGCATTAAAACGAATAAACTTTTACTAAAATATCTGAACTATGGTATACAGACAAAAGAGGGTACCATTAACTAGGAATGTTGTAAAACTCTCCGCTAGCATAAAAAAGAACAAGAGAAAAGTCCATACAAGAGCTATTACAAAAAATTAGGACTAGAAATTTCCCACATACTTACTGAAGAATTCCAACCCCCTCCCCAAAACCAATCATGAAGTGAAGAAAACTGTAAGTCAATTCTCCAGACACAAATAAATATGCTCAAATAAGCATTTGTGGATGTGAAAAACCACTTTGAATTAGAAATTCAAAAACTAAGAAATGGACCACCACCAACAACAAA
Source organism: Myrmecophaga tridactyla (assembly GCA_004026745.1). NCBI lineage: Eukaryota > Metazoa > Chordata > Mammalia > Pilosa > Myrmecophagidae > Myrmecophaga > Myrmecophaga tridactyla. The sequence continues at coordinate 6,329 of PVIY010052471.1, forward strand.
AAAACAGGACAAAAATGAAAAGAATGGCTTGAACTCAGGAAAGAAATGGGAAATGACAAAATTATGTAAGAAATAAAGAAAATTTACAAAGTACATAATGGAGAATAACCTCCCTTTAATAAGAAGCATTGAAGAAAAGCAAGAAAAGAATCAAGAGAATTAAAATGACATAAAAAAGTAAAAACTATCAGAAACAAAAAAGACAGGCAATGAATAAATAATATTCTTATTATCAGAGTCCCTGAAAAAGAAAACCAAAACAAAGGAACAAAGGATGTTTAAAACTATAATCCAAGAAAACTTTTGAGAAATAGAACAATATTTTATTCTAAACGTTGGAAGGACTCCCTGGGTACTGGGGAAAATTAACCCAGAATGACTAACAACAAGATATCAAACAACTAAACAAGCTTTAAGACATTAAAGCTAATAGATTTCAAAGATAAACATAAAACCCTCAAGGTTTCCACAGTAAAGGAAAGAGCAAATAACTTCTAAAGGCAAATGAATTATACTGGCATCAGACTTGTCAAAACCAACATACAAAGCAAGGCAAAAATAGAGGAGCAATTCTAAATAACTAAAAAAATAAATAAAAATAAATCAAGGCTTTTATATCCTGCCTAGTTTTCCTTCAGATGTCAAGGATTTAGAAAAACAATTTTCAACATACAAGAACTTAGGGAATTCTGCACTCATTAGTCTCTCTTGAGGAATCTACTGAGTTTCCTCCTACCCAATTATGACTAGGAAACTTAAGCAAAAGGAATGATGGTGAGCATTTAAAAATATATATGGACTCATGTGAGACTAAGAAAGTTGGCATGAGAGGGGAGGACTAATATAAAAGCTATATACTATTACAAGCTAGAAATAGTTCAACGAAAAATGGAAAGAGAAGGAAAAGGGAAAAAGGAAAATAGGAAAAGTTCATTGTTCTATAGGCAATAGGTGGTGGTAAAGGGTAAAAAGTATGCTAAACCAGATAATAAAATGTTAAATAATCAAATAAGGAACTAAGGGCATTTTTACAAGGGCATAAGTATAAACAAAATGCAAACCTTTCTAAATACCAAAAATATTTACAAATATAAAAGAGCAGTGAATATATATCTTGTAGAGAAACACAAGTATAAAAATATACATAATTATAAATTATGTTGATAGAGTTAAGACCGAACACATCAATCATGTCAATAAATGTGAATGGGCTTAATTCACATTTAAAAGAAATGTTAAAAGGAAGTGATTTTCTTTTTCTCTTGGATACAGAGCAAGACCCAACCATACACTCCAGTTCAGGAGACATACATACCTAAGACAAAGTGATTCACAAAGGCTGAAAATAAAGGGAAAGACAAAGATAGCAATCCTGATATCAGACAAAGTAGAATTCATCCCCAAAGCATTAAACATGACAAAGAAGGACATTTCGTAATGTTAAAAACCACAGTTCCCAAGGAAAATAAAACATGTATAAAAATATATGTGCCAAGGTGCACGGGTAGTTTAGTGATTAGAATGCCCGTCTTCCATGCGGGAGATCCGGGTTTGATTCCCGGACCATGAACACCCTCCCCCCCAAAAAATATATATGTACCAAATAAAGGGGGTGCAAGTGGTAGAATTCTTGCCTGCCATGCAGGCAACCCAGGTTCAATCCCCGCCCATGCACTTCCCAAACAAAGAAATCAACAAAAACAAACAAAAAATTCAACAAATGGTTCTGCAATAATGAGATACTCACATGGAAAAAGAATAAATGACATGTGACCCCGCCATACAGCATAGTATATATATATATATATATATATATATATATATATATATATATATATATATATATATATATATATATATATATATATATACCAAATAACAAGCAGTAGTCTTTATGAAGCAAAAACAGCCAGATATGACAGGAGACAGAGAGAGATACATGTTAGCAATGGAAGACTTAAAACACCTTTCTCACTATCAGACAGACCATGTGGACAAAAGTAATATAAGGAGATAAAAGATTTCAACCACATAATCAACAGAGTAGTGTTCATGATTATTTATCAAACCCTACATCCTGATAATAGAGAATACACATTCTTCTTACATGCCCACAGCATATTCACACTCAGATAACTCCCAAAACTTTGATACATTAGGTCACAAAGAAAGTATCAGTAATTTCCATTAAATTGGAATGGTTACAGACAATGCTCTCTGATCACAATGAAATAAAACTAGAAATTACTAACAAAAACAAAAAAAGAGCCTTCCACCTGGAAATTAAGTGAGAAAACATAACTCCTATTAAAAAACTCTTGATAAAAGGGGAAATACCAACCAAAATTATGGAATTTTATTAAAAAGAATAATAACAATTAGAACTTATGGAATGTTTTTAAAGCAGTAAGCAGAGGAAAATTCATTGTGCCAGATATTTTTATTAATAAAAATAAAGCAAGTTAATTAAATTCCTGGCTCAAAAAAAAACAAAGGCAGCCAACAACAAAATAAGCCAAAAGAAAGTATAAGGAAGAAAATAATAAAGATAAAAGCAGAAGTTAATGAGGTAGAGAGTAAAAAAATAGTAGCTCTAATTCATTAAAATCCTTTTTTTAAACAATTTAAACAGACAGCCTACTAGATAACTTGATCAAGGAGAGAAAACATAAATAACAAAATAGAAAATGGCAAGGGGAAAAGAACTATTGAAGCAGAAGAACAGTTTTAAAATGCTGAGACCACTTTTCAGACCTCTGTGCACATGATTTGAAAAACTAGATGAAATGGCTATTTTCCATATTCTAGGGAAACACAAATTACCAAAATTAACTCCACATGATGTAGAAAGCTTAAATAGGGTCATTTCCATAGAAGAAATAGAGAAGGTCATTGGGGAAATACCCACACAGAGAAGTGCCGGGCCAGATGGTTTTAAGGGAGAAATCTCCGAAACCGTCCAAGGCCAGATAGTATCAGTGCTCTGGAAAGCTGTCCGGAACATTGGAAAGGAAGGAAAACTTACCAACCCCTTTTATAACGCATGCATGACATGTGTTTAAACCAGGTAATGCGAATGCAAAGAAAGAAATCAGTAGATGAACATCGCTCATGAATAGCAATGCAGAAGTACCAGATAAAATAATCAGCAAACAGAATCCAATGCCACATTAAGGAAGCCATATACTATGAGCAAGTGGGACTTATTCCAGGAAAAATGCAAGGTTGGTTCAATATTAGGAAATCCATTTGTATATACCATATTAGTATATCTAAGAAAAAAGTCATAAGATTACCTCCGTAGATGATGAAAAAGCCTTTGACAAAATTCAACATCAATTCATGATAAAAGACTCAAGGAAATAAAAATTGAGGGATTTTTTAAAATGATGACATATGCATACATATGCCTATAATAGTCTTAAAGCCAGTGTCTTATTTAATAGCAAAGTGCTAGAGGTATTTCCACTATGAGGAACAAGGCAAGAATGCTTACTATCTCCACTACTATTCAATATTTAACTAGAGAAATTAGCCAATGCCGTTATAAAATATGAATCAATTAGAGACACGAGACTAGATAAGGAAAAGTAAACATATCTCTATTTACAGCTTATATGATAGTATCCGTGGACATCCCCAGAGATGATTGGTTTATTAAAGACCAATAGATTGGTCTATTTAAGCTTTTAAATATGATAAAACCTAACTCAAACAACAAAAGAATTCAATAAAATAGCAGAATTTTAAAATGACCATACAAAAATCTGTAGCCTTCATGTGCACAAACAATAAACAGAGGACATAATGTTGAAGAAAATCCCATTTATAATAGCAACAATGAAGATTAAATGCTAAGGCATAAATTTAACCAGAAATATGTAAAACCTATGTAAGCAATATGTTAAAATGCTACTGAAAGATATAAAAGTAGACTTGAACAATTGGAAAAACATCTGTTTTCGAATAGGACAACTCAATATTGTAAAGATGATAGCTCTCCCTAAGTTATTTTATGAAGTCGGTGCAACTGAATTGCATTGAATTAGCCATGAAAATACCAACAAGCTATTTTATGGAGTTAGACAAATTAATACTAAAGAGAAATAATGAAAAAGAAAAGTCACAAAGGGAAACTAGCTTTGCCAGACATTAACACATACTGTAAGCCGTGTAATGAAACAAAATGCAATAATGGAAAATAGACCAGTGGAATTGAATAGACTTTCCAGATATATGGAAGTTTAGTTTATGATGAAGGTGGCATCTCAAATCAGTAGACTAAAGATGTACTTTTTGAGAAATAGTACTGGAGCAAACAAGTAGCCATTTTTAAAAAGATAAAATCAGATTCTTGTCTCATGCCATACACAACAATAAACTCCAGATGGATTGGGAACTAAATGTAGAAAAATTGAGACTACAAGAGTACCAGGAGGAAAATATGGCTTAATTACTCTTTAACCTTGGTACAGGAAATAGCGTTCTCATAATGACTCAAAAAAACAGAGGGGAAATAAAAGATAAATTTGACTCATAGGAATAAAAAATGCCTGGCAAGAAAACCCCATAAACAGAGACAAAGACTATAATGACCCAGAAGAAAATATCCACAGCATATATCGAAAAGGGCTGATAACCCCAATGTGTAAAGAACTCCTAAAACTCGACCAAATGGGAAAAAGACAAAGACAATTCACAAAAGAAAGATGGGCCTTTTTAAAAATGGCCCCCGAACTTACAAGTGAATGTTCAAACTCACTAATAATTAGAGAAATGCAAATTAGAACAGCCCTGAAATACCATTTGTCATCTACTAGACGAGCAAACATCAAAAAGTTTGGCAACACGTTATATTGGTGTGGCCGTATGGAAAGAGGCACTCTCTTACATAGCTGGTAGGTCTGCAGACTGGTTACCTAGCTCATCTAAAGAGGAACTTTGCTATATATCTACAAGGTTATTCTTTACAGCATTATTGGTAATCGCAAAATATTAGAAACAATCTAAATGCCCATACTGAGGATATTAGTTGTATAAACCATGGTATATCCACATAATCAAGTACTGTGTAGCTATAAAAATGAAACAGAGATCTCTATGAACTCACATGTAGTCATTTACAGGATATACTGTTCAGTTAAAAAAAAAAAGCAAGTAGCTATAGTATACTATCCATGATTCGAGAAAGAAGGGGATATAGGAAAATATTTCTGCTCATTTCTGCAAAAAAACTATAGAAAAACGAACTAGAAACTAAAGAGATTAATTACCTGCAAGAAGGTGGGTAGGAAAAAGTGGAAAGAAGGGACAATTGGAAGTGAAGTAGTAGGGAAGCAACATTGAGTATACATTTTTATTAGCTCTGACTCTTAGAACCATGGTGATATTTCACACATCCCCCAAATAAATAAATAATTTTTGTAGGTAAAATACAAAATGAAATAGAAACAGTAACAAGTGAGCTTAACTGTATTACAAATGAATTGTGTAACCACACTAAAGGGGATGGAAAAGAAAAGAACTAACCCAACTAACTTTAGAAAACTGTATTTTGACTGGATACTATACAGCTAAAGATGAAAATAACTGTAGTGTGCTCTTGTCAGTAAATCTTTCTCACAGGGATTGTAGCTTTTTCACTGTCAGAGAAAGAAGTTATTAATAAAGGAAAGGAGGGAAAATTATAACTTTGGCCTGGACTTGGAAGTATCAGTAAGAATTTATGGTTTTCGAGTTAGATACACATAGATATATAAATATATTTGCGTGTGTGTAATAAACATCCATGTTTGGTGTGCTGCAAAAAGCAATGGCATCCCTGCAGCAATGAGCACACTGAGGGCACAGATCTTGGGTTTTAAGCACCATTCTCCCATAAAAGGAGCCATGCTCCTTGGAGAAGCAGTTGGTACGAGTGCTGGGCAAGACAAGATGAAGCTGGAACATTTGGTGATGCTAGAAAATAAGGAAGTGCTCAAAACAGGGATGGAGACGTATCGAAAGGACATAGGAGTCAACCTGGAATGCGCTTCCAATGGTCAAAACTGGAACAATTTGGGCAGTGGTATATATAATGGTACTATTGAATGATGACCCATAGAATAAACTAAATACCCAGGCGTCCATAGTAATATAAGTAATCAAATAAATAAATAAATGGAGGTGAAGGAACAGATCTTTATTACAGAAGAATCCAGTTGATAAATGGAAAGGGAATAAGGAAAATGTGAAATCACCATTAGACAAACACCACGGCAGTCATTGTGGCAAGATCCACCAATAGATGCTAAAATCAGGTAAAAGTTTGAGGAGAAAAGGGACATTTTCAAAATCTTGAAGTATCTCCCCAATATATTTATCTATTATGAATGGAAAAATAGTAACGTTATAGTAAAGAAACTTCTGGCAGACTCCAATTTAACCAAGTAGTTAGACTCAGTGTCACCAGTAATAAGACGTATTGGTATTGAGGGCACAACAGCATTTCTGTGGTATCCTTGCCAAAAATGTATGAATGACCTCAGTCTGATGGTGAGAAAACTTCAAACAAACCCACATTGAGAGGCATTCTGCAAAATTATGACCAGTCTTCCTCAGAAATGTTAAGTCATGGAAAATAAGAAAAGACTGAGGAACTTTCACAGGTTGGAGAGGATGAAGGAGATATAACAATTGAATGCAATGTGGGATTCTGAATTGGATATTGGAATAGAAAAAGGATAGTAAGGGGAGAACTGGTAAAATATGAATAAAGTCTGTAATTTAGTTCATAGTAGTGTACCAGTGTGAATTTCCTGAATATGAAATATTGAGAGCAGAGCCAGGATGCATGTCCTCTCTGCTTCTATTCATTATTTTACTGGCGTTCCTAAAGCATGCAATAAAGTAAGAAATTTTTTAAAAGCATTGAGATTTAAAAGAAGAATAAAAACTGTCTTTATTTACAAATAACACAATTGACTACATAGAAAATCCCAAGGAACGTACAAGAGAAAAAAAAACTACCAGAAGTAATAAGTGAATTTAGCAAGGTCACAGGATAAAAGAACAATAAACAAAAAATCTTTATTTCTTATATGCTAGCAATAAGTAATTGGAACATTTAAAACTTCTGCCCTTCAATAGATGCCATTAACAAAATGAAAAAGCAAGCCACAAACTGAGAGAAAATATTCATAATACTTCTCCGACAAAGGATTTATATCCCAAACATATATAAGAACTCTCATAACTCAATAAGAAAATAAGCAAATAAAACTGGACAAGAAACTCAAACAGGCACTTCACAGAAAAAGATACACGAATAGCCAAAGTGCATATTGAAAATACTCAACACCACTAGGTATCAGAGAAATGCAAATTAAACCAGTAATGGTAGACCTCTTCATACCCATTTTAATGATTAAAATGTAAAAGACTGATAATGTCAAGTGTTGGCAAGACTGTGGAGCCACTGGAAGTCTTGAACATTGCCAGGAGGAATATAAAAGGGCATAGCTCCTTTGGAAATCCACTCGGCATTTCTTAAAAGGTTAAGTAGACCCTTGCAATATGGCCCAGCAATTGCACTCCTAGGTAGAATGGATAAAGCTAATCAAAAGTGAAAAATTCAGATCAGTGGTTGCCCAGAGTGATGACAGGAAACAGAAGTGGTAGAGGGGTACAATGGAAAGGTTCTATGTTTTGATTGCAGTGGGGTTATCAGGGTGAGTACACTGAACTGTACCCTTAAAATGGGTACTCACTGTGTGTAAATTATACCTTAATAAAGCTGTTTTATAAAATGAAAAAAAAAAACAAATAATCAGAGGTAACATTTACTGAACATTTACCTTTCTGAGTGCTTGTTTTTCTTTTTTTTGCGTGGGCAGGCACCAGCCTAAGTGCTTTCTGTATTCTGTTTCATCTCACTGAATTCTCAAGAATACCATATGGTGTAGGATTCTATTATCCCCATTTTTCAACTGGGGAAACATAGACACAGATCACAGTAAATAGTGAGAGAACCAGGGTTTGCACCAAGGCCACCTGGCCACAGAGCCTGTGCCCTTAAACACTTTGCTAGAACACGGGGAGCGTTCCCCCTACATTACTAAGATTCATCCCAAGGGCTAGCAGACAAAGCCCTTTATTTGGAGCAGCCGAAATAAGTGAGTGTGGCCCCGGGAAAGGAGAGAGGGGCCCCCAGGGAAGGGGCACAAACAGCATTTCTCCAAGCCTGGACCCCTGACTCCCTCCATTGGGGTCATCGGGTTGACGGGTCCTCGGCTCACCCTGGACTGGCCGCGTTAGGCTCTCTGGGCTGGGCCTGAGGGGCTCCAGGTGAGAACAGTGGAGACAGGTCTGTCTGCTAGGCCGACCTGGGTTTGATGCCTGGACCGTCCAGACTCCACCCCCTTGCTTACCTCTGGTGTCTCCGCTTGCTCATCTGCACAGTGGGCATCCTCAGAGGATCACCTTCACAGGGTGGCTGGGAGAGTCAGGGCTTTGAGTAAGAAGCAGGCACAGCGCCTGGCACAGAGGGAGCCCTCCGTGAGGGGCCGATCGATTAACACTCCAGTGAGGGAGGGAGAGGACTCCACCCCACGTGTTGCCCTCTCTCTCCTCCCTCTCCAGGCCCTGGCCTGGCCTTCATTGCTTACCCCAAGGCTGTCACCATGATGCCCCTCTCCCCGCTTTGGGCCACCTTGTTCTTCATGATGCTCATCTTCCTGGGTCTGGAC